>JACJUY010009043.1:10089-22591 GCA_014220935.1 Platorchestia sp. MABIK | reverse complement strand
TCATAAACTCGTTTTCCCATTCTCAAGTCATCCCTAGTGAGAAATCAGAGAATTTCAAACATTTTAATTTCCCAAAATATTTTGAAAAAAACCTAAGGGTACAACCATTACCCTTACGAAATTTACCCTTACGAAATTACCTTACGAAATATACCCTTACGAAATTTTTTGACTTTTTCGGTCAATGTCTCAAAAATCATTGAAACTCTTTGACAACTTCAATATTCGGTTGTACATCAGGAAAAACTGCTTATTTGACCATAAATCCTCATGAGCATGTCATAAATCCCCATACCCTTGCGATATTTTTTTACTTTTTCACTCAATGTTTCCAAAATCAATAAAACTCTTTGACAACTTCAATATTTGGTTGTACATCTGGAAAAACTACTTATTTGACCAGAAATTCTTCTAAACATCTTAAAATCGCTTCTTAAAACTTGGTCCAAATTGCAAGTGTAATTTCGTGCCTTTCCTAGGGCGAATTGCGCTGAGAATGACTTCATAAACTCGTTTTCCCATTCTCAAGTCATCCCTATTGAGAAATCAGAGAATTTCAAACATTTTAATTTCCCAAAATTTTTTGAAAAAAAGTTAAAAAAGAAAAAACCCTTGCGAAATTTTTTGACTTTTTCGGTCAATGTCTCCAAAATCAATGAAACTCTTTGACAACTTCAATATTCGGTTGTACATCAGGAAAAACTGCTTATTTGACCATAAATCCTCATGAGCTTGTCATAAATCCCCATACCCTTGCGATATTTTTTACTTTTTCACTCAATATTTCCAAAATCAATAAAACTCTTTGACAACTTCAAGATTTGGTTGTACATTTGGAAAAACTACTTATTTGACCAGAAATTCTTATAAACATCTTAAAATCGCTTGTGAAAACTTGGTCCAAATTGCAAGTTGAATTTCGAGCCTTTCCTAGGGTGAATCGCGCTGAGAATGACTTCATAAACTCGTTTTCCCATTCTCAAGAAATCCCTAGTGAGAAATCAGAGAATTTCAAACATTTTAATGTCCCAAAATTTTTTGAAAAAAACGTAAGGGTATACCCTCACGAAATTTTTTGACTTTTTCGGTCAATGTCTCCAAAATCAATGAAACTCTTTGACAACTTCAATATTCGGTTGTACATCAGGAGAAACTGCTTATTTGACCATAAATCCTCATGAGCATGTCATAAATCCCCATACCCTTGCGATATTTTTTTACTTTTTCACTCAATGTTTCCAAAATCAATAAAACTCTTTGACAACTTCAATATTTGGTTGTACATCTGGAAAAACAACTTATTTGACCAGAAATTCTTCTAAACATCTTAAAATCGCTTATGAAAACTTGGTCCAAATTGCAAGTTGAATTTCGTGCCTTTCCTAGGGCGAATCGCGCTGAGAATGACTTCATAAACTCGTTTTCCCATTCTCAAGTCATCCCTAGTGAGAAATCAGAGAATTTCAAACATTTTAATTTCACAAAATTTTTTGAAAAAAACGTAAAAACGAAAAAACCCTTG
This sequence comes from Platorchestia sp. MABIK, assembly GCA_014220935.1. Classification (NCBI taxonomy): domain Eukaryota; kingdom Metazoa; phylum Arthropoda; class Malacostraca; order Amphipoda; family Talitridae; genus Platorchestia; species Platorchestia sp. MABIK. The sequence continues at coordinate 21,069 of JACJUY010009043.1, read as the reverse complement.
CGAAAATTTTTGACTTTTTCGGTCAATGTCTCCAAAATCAATGAAACTCTTTGACAACTTCAATATTCGGTTGCACATCAGTAAAAACTGCTTATTTGACCATAAATCCTCATGAGCTTGTCATAAATCCCCATACCCTTGCGATATTTTTTTACTTTTTCACTCAATGTTTCCAAAATCAATAAAACTCTTTGACAACTTCAATATTTGGTTGTACATCTGGAAAAACTACTTATTTGACCAGAAATTCTTTTAAACATCTTAAAATCGCTTGTGAAAACTTGGTCCAAATTGCAAGTTGAATTTCGGGCCTTTCCTAGGGCGAATCGCGCTGAGAATGACTTAATAAACTCGTTTTCCCTTTCTCCAGTCATCTCTAGAGAGAAATGAATGAATTTCAAACATTTTTGTTTCCCAAAATTTTTGGAAAAAAACGTAAGGGAAAATCCTGTACGAAAATTCCCAAAATATTTGGAAATAATAATAATAATAATAATTAACTCATTTAACGACAGCTTCGGTCACAGACTATTTAGCTGTCGCTTTGGTATTTCTACCAAAGGATGTTTTTCATAGTTATAATAATATCAATTTAACAGTTTATCAATAAAGGTAAGTCAATTACAAAACAAAATTACTGAGACATTTGAATTAGGTCGTAAGCAGCGTTTCGTTGCGCTTCGTTGTGTTTCACTGTGTTTCACTGTGTTTCATTGCGTTTCGTTGCGTTTTGTTTCGTTGCATTTTGTTTCGTTGCGTTTTGTTTCGTTGCGTTGCGTTTCGTTGCGTTGCGTCTCGCTTCGTTGCGTTTCGTTGCGTTGCGTCTCGCTGCGTTTCGCTGCGCTGTGCTTCGTTGCGTTGTGTTTCGTTACGTTTCCTTGCGTTTCGTTGCGTTTGGTAAACAAAATCCTGTGTTATTTTAACGACAGGGAAGCCTACCTAACCGTTAGCTAGGGCCCTCACATTGTCCCCCTGGGAGCGCTAATTCCCATAGATACAATAGTTGTATCCCCCTGAGGGGGAAAAAGTGCAATCATGGAAATCTAATATTGAGAAGTGTGTTAGAAGTATTTCTCTAGAGGCTTATTAAGGCCTGAGCTTCAAACATTTTATGACAGTGCAAATTCATCGGTCGACATCGGTGTTTTTACGTGCCGACTTGATTAATTAATAAAATTCTTATTTCAAGCAAAAAGCCACATTATCTTCCTATCCTTTAGTGGCTGAATATGGGATCGCAAATCAAGAATTAACGGAAAAGTAGGTCGCTTGTTTCATGAGTGACTTCTGTGATTGAGATTAGTCCGAGCGCGAAGTACAGGACTAATAAATATGCCGAGATATAGACGTGCTACTGAATACGAGTATATCCTAGATATGGGATTACAACACAAATTTTTCGAAATTCCAATATCGTGGTAGCGAAATTGAACAATAACAACGATAGGACGAGCACTGTAGATATTCTATACCTTTTTCCAACTTAGTGGCAAGTATCGTGAGCTGTAGGTTAATTCTCAATGTGGTAACAGAGGTGGAATTAAAAATAAATCTTCCTTTCCATCTCATGTAAAAAATATTATTAAGGATAATTATACTGATGTCAGAAGTACGATGGTAAAAATTCTCATTACTCGTGCATTTCTTGAAAACATTTTCAAGATTCAATCCTAAGAAAATGAAAAATAAAAAATACACCTCGTTGAAAATCAATCTCTGTTGACGCATCTCAGGGTAGAAATGATTTGAGCAGTGTTGCGACACATGGGGGCACACTCGTGTCTATCATCACAAATCAACTTTCTCACGCCTAAAATCTTTATACCTCGTACTCGCGTTCCAACTTTAATATTACGCTTGCTTTATCACCAGAATAAAAACGAACGTCAATCAACAGTGAATTTCAATGCCCGCCTTAAGGGGCAAGTTCCTTAAAAAATATATAACAAAGTTGATACAAAAGTTGACTTTGGAGCCCAGTCAAATGGTAAAGGGTTCCCGCCTTTCGAAATGTTAACTAATCGAATTTGAGTCATGTCATTGCCAAGAGATGTAATGGTAATTCTAAAATTATTTCTGCCATGAAAGTTGGGCTCTGCGAATTGCGACAGACGGAGTATTACTCCTGCTAAGGACTTTCAATCGAAGGCGATTCACGAAATTTTTGCACTACTCGTCGCTAAAATGCTATCGGAATACAAAAGAACTAGTTTCATGAGTAAATAAAGTGACATCTTATTTTTGCGTCGTATATTATACATGCAATAGCAAATACTGATGTACTTTAATAAATGTAAAATCGTCTAAAAACATTCTGTTCAACATATATCTTAAAAAATAGAACGATAAAATTCAAGTCTCAAATAAATTTTTGCCTTACCGTACTGAGCTGGCTTACAATGGTTTTTATAACAATATTTTTACCGCCAATCGTACAAATAAAGAAGCTTTACATGGAGATACTACAGCGCAGAAATAGTTTTTGATAAATCTGTGCTCGCGCAATTAAAAAAAAAAATTCAAGCTAATGCCAATGAGGGCTCAATCAGAACAACAAGCTTGTGTAACAAAAATTTACTAATGCTTTACCTGACTACTCGCCTCACCAAAAAGAGCTAAATAGAGTAGGCGGTTCAGCTTTTTTTTTTACTTTCACAACACGATAACTGACCTATTGATTCAGAAAATACTCTATTCGGAAATTTTTTAGCCGAGCGTGCTGGCCGCCTCTGAAACTTCACTTTTGATCCTCATTTAAGATCGTCTCTAAGAAAGCTTTCTTCAGCTCAATCAGAAATGATTTTCAGTGGGTTTATTCATTTACTCTTATCCCTCAAAACGAAAACCTTATCCAACTCGATTCGTGTGTCCTGGGGATCGTCTTTTTCTGCACGATCCAAAATTGTCTCAAGTTGTTTGCTTAAGCTCAATTCACAGGTCTTCAAGGGTTGTTTTCTTCGGCTCAATCCAATACATTCCGTGTGTACGTTTTTCGGCTCCTCATTGGTATATTCTTCACAATATGCAATTTCTTACTGAGCAACTTCATATTCTTTCAAGCTCTGTAGACCGCAGAAATTATCGAATTTTTTCTTCAGACTTCATCTTTCTTTTTCGAAGAATTCTTTGAATGTTTCAACTTTTGGCCTTCATTGAACGAGAATATTTTTTTTTGCGTTCACGACCTCTGGAGATGTACTTTAAGGAGTTATTAGGAGTATTTTTACCAACTATCAAGCAAAAAATTACTTGGCGTGTGTAGAACTAGCATACGAGTCACGATATAGTTGAGCCAGTTGCTATTAGAATAGCTTTCTAAACTATGGAAAATTATTTTCCTTGTATTGGCGGCAGATTTTATCGAAGTTGTCAATGGTAAAAGGTTCTGATAGTTCGGCATCGTCGTCGAATAAAAATGGCCCCGACGGAAGTAGTGAAAATTCACCGATGTCCATGAATTCACCCAGATGGACATTTGCCCTGCCCTGTTCATCACGAACGTACTCGTAGGGTTGAGACAGGGCGGGTACGAGCCCTGCGTCGAAGTGCAAAACGGGTGCAGGGTTTTCATCGGCCTACAACAATGAGAAATGAAAATATCGTTAGTCACAAGTAGTACAGTATTTCCTAGTATCGATACATTTTGGTATTTTAACATCAAATTTTCCAGGAATTTGTTTTCTTGAAAGCGAAGCAGGTTTCATAATGAAATATGAAGGCAATCGATTTTCAATTTTGTGAATTGGAAAAATAACCTTATTTGATAATAAATATTGAATGTTCAATATCTTCAAATTTATCGTTATTATATTAAACCTAACAGCGTTGTACAGTTAGACTTTCGCAACGCATTTCAGCAGGGGGAAAGAGAATTCTTGAGAGACAACAATAAAATAATGAAGGCTATATCGAAAACAATGCTGTAGGACTGTCTCGTTGTCTCACACAGGAGACCGACACAAAAGGAGAAAACGAATGGAGAAAATCTACCTAAACATAAAAACTAAACCTACAACGGACTCTTGCAACATGCATTGGCTATATGGTGAGCAGATAACTTGATCCAATTTTCATCGAGGAATACTAAATTCCCAAAGAACACTCAAGACCGATAGCATCAGTGTGTCAGATCAAGTTTGAATTAATGATGCACTCTCCCCGTACTTCAATCACTGAAAAGAGTCATGTTAAAAGAGTTACGTTATGTTATTGCGGCTCGCACAATTTTATGAAACCTGCAATCAAATGATACACCCACTTACAACAACTCCTGAGCTCGGTCCCCATCCCATATGTCGCTTGCACGCGAACTCCAAACCTGCCCAAAAAGCAAACAATCATCGTGAATGAATTGTCAAAGCATTTATTAATAAACTTTTGACTGATACGTAATACTTGAAAAACAATGATAAATGTAAAAGGTTATAGTTTAGACACACTTAACACTCTCGATGAAAAAAAAAAGAAATAGTTTTGTTTCAAAAATTAAAGAGATAAACAAGCGTATGTGTTTTGACACGAGCAAGCTGTGAATTAAGGAATCTAGGTATGACAAAAAATTAACCATTTTTTAAGATATCGAATAAGCTTAATTCCAAACTTCAGAACATGCCATGGTTACTCGCAACGAATTGCTTACCGGAGTATCGGTTGAACAAATCCTCCATGTAGTCCGTCCAGTTCTGCATTAGCAGGTCCACTGAAATGATAATCCCCTGGTTTTGAACAGTTGTTTCCTATATCTCTTAACGAACTACATATTCATTACCTGCATAGTGTTCTGTACAAGCTCTCTTTCAAACTACGATACTATTTCAAGTGTGTGAAAATGAACTATACGTAGCGCTATATAAGAACAGCGTCTGATGTTGCGTTTTATTAGTTCTTTTTGTTATATTTTTGTTGGATTACGACTGACTACACCAAAGGTGATCTCAAAAGTTAAAAATGAAGAACCATTTAATTTGGGTTTTAGAAAATACGCACAAAGTACGTTCCTACACAAATACCGTGCAGATTCAAACTACGTCAGGAAATAAAAGGAAGAAAATACGAAAATGAGATAGTGAAGAATACATGGGCAGGGAAGGAAGGCGAATAGAAACAAAAATAGAAGTCCAGAAGGCCGATCTACAGCTGATGTCATTAAGCAGAAGCGTCAAGTCAACGTGATTTTTTTTGTTCAAAGGCTTTGACGGCACTGAAAAATACAAGCGGATATATTGAGCGCTGAAGTGCTGAATACCACGGACACACTTGTGAAAAAGCGTTGATAAGATATTGCGTGAACAGTCGCTCATTCAAAATTTAGGAAACTAAGGTAAAAAAAATTTAATCCATACGTAATGAAAAAGTGATAAATCAGGAAATAATATGCCAATACACTTCGACAGAAATGTTATAGAAATCAAGTGAGTAAAAATCAGGATAGTTCAAGCCATCCAACAAAATAAAAAGTGTCCTCAAGACTGAAAAAAGAATAACACCATTTAGTGTGAAATTTAGGAAACAGGATCTATAAACAAAGTGTGTTCCCAAATAGTGCGATGAGAAACTTCAAGATTGAAAGAAGCTTATGAAACGAGACTGAAGTTAATGAAGCGAGTAATAAAGGTTGAAAAATATAGGTGAATCGAAAAAACTGTCAGTGGCAAAACAGAGAAACCGGTATAATTTAAAGAAAAAAAGGTCTCCCTAACTATTTCGGAACCCCGCATCATCACCATCTGAGCGCTAATTCCTAGATACATACTATCGTCGTTTTCCCATAGTGATGTCTTAATTATGTTCAAGTTACGAAATCTATGAGAATAAAGTCTCATTGTGATTTTTGTTTGGGCCAAATTAAAGATGCTTGAGTTGCAAACAATCAACGGTCCACACCCGATTGTTGAGCGACCCACACCTGAGATTACCATCAAAACAAAGTCGCAACACCTGAAATTTCGTCAAAAACCAAGTTGCAACGCGTGAAATTTCGTCAAAAACAAACTTGCAACGCACGGAATTACGTCAAAAACAAAGTTGCAACGCACGAAATTTCGTCAAAAACAAAGTTGCAACGCACGAAATTTCGTCAAAAACATAGTTGCAACGCACGAAATTCCGTCAAAAACAAAGTTGCAACGCACGAAATCCCGTCAAAAACAAAGTTGCAACGCACGAAATCCCGTCAAAAACGAAGTTGGAACGCACGAATTTTTTTCAAAAACAAAGTTGCAACGCACGAAATTTCGTCAAAAATAAAGTTGCAACGCACTCAATTTCGTCAAAAAAAAAGTCGCAACGCACGAAATTCCGTCAAAAACAATCTTGCATTGCACGAAATCCTGTCAAAAACAAAGTCTCAACACTTACATTTGCACTTGTGTCTGTAAGAGCGATTAAGGCAGCTATCGATGTACTTCACTCCGCCGTTCAGGAAGAAATGGTGGCATTTGTACATGACCACGGGGCTGAAGACCGTCGTACAAATAGCTTCAGCCTAGGGAGAAAATGAACGTAAATAAAAATTAGTGCGATAATGGGATTTAATGGCTAAATTAGATTAGATTATTGGTTAGTTTAAGCCTCCCTATCCGCTACAAAGGCGATCCAAAGAGAGGAAAGAGGAAGGCACCATTTAGTATGGAGATTAGGGAACTTGGAATCTACGCAGAAAGGGCATAGAAACAGTAAGATGAGAAAGAAGTTTATGAAACAAGATCAAAGTTCAAGAAGAAAGTAGGTGTTGAAAAAAACAGGACAGCAGTGAACCGAAAAAAGATGGTCCGTAACAGAACAAAAACCTATGTTATTTCAACAAAAAGGAAGCCTACCTAACCCTCAGCTCGGGCCCTCACATAGTCCCCCTGGGAGCGCTAATTCCCATAGATACAATAGTTGTATCCCCCTGAGGGGATTTAATGGCTAAGAAAAACATTAAAATTAGGGTCTTGGTTACACGACTAAACACGTCACGACTTACTTCGAGTTCATCATCGAGGAATGAATGAAAATTGGATCCATTGTCGGGACTTGGAGGAAATCCTTGGGATACCGAATCAAACCTAATAAAATACTTCAGAGGAACATCCAAAAGTTGCAATTCCAATTTATTATAAGAAACATTAATAAAGGAAGATCTGGATAAAATTTTTAACGCACTGCGAAAAATGAGCATCTTGAATTGTAATCACAGCGGGTAGCAAAGCAAAATAATAATGAGAAGTAAAATTCTTTCGAATAATACCAGTTTTATTTACCTATCCGGCCTGTGAAAAAGGTTATAGTGATTTTAAAAGAGATACATTTTTGGCAATCACCCTGCACTTCATGAAAATTATTTGTGTGCCAGAGTCGTTTATCATTTGTATTTTTCAAATACATCACTAAAAATGACCTAAATTTGAGTTGAATATTGCCGCTCAGTTTTTTCACCTTGGTCAGAGTATTATGAATGTGTTTCAACGATACCATTGTTCTTTTATTCGACGACAGTTCAACCACTTCTGCGAAATGGAGAAGTAGGTCATTGTAAAAGATGCAGTGATTAGAGAGCAGTATAATTGAGTTCGTTTCAACGTCTCATATTATCAAAATTTATCCTAATAAATTACTTTTTAGCTAGTTATTCATTGTTAAGGGCAAAATCAATCTAACAATAGCTTTGGAAAGAATTTATAGGGTAAATTTTTTTGTAAGCGTGCGCTTTTCACTTTAAGACATGATCACACAAAAAATAAGAGCGTGAAATTTGAGACTAATCAAAGAGGACGTCACAACAGGAAATTCATCTCCAAGAACACAGGCGAAGTGCCTGGGAAACTCACCAGTAAAGGAAAGTACTCTTTGCGAGTTAATTTCTCACAAGCGTCAGCAATTTGTAGATACAACGAGACGTTGTTGAAGGCGTGCATCATCCAGTCGAACAAATAGAGGGCGAAGTAGAGCCGCTGTGCTGTGGAACGCAGGTTTTACGTGAGCACAATTTTTTAAGTAGCTTCTGGCTTCCGAGTTTGTTAAGGTTTCAAGTCGTTTCTTTTTATTCGATTTCTGATGGCCGATATTCTAACAATCCACGGGCCCGATATTCAACAAACTACGGACCCGATTTACAAAGAATCTACGTAGTCCTTACAGTATATACAGCTGGCAATGTAAGTTGTCAGTTGATTAGACTGTGGAATGTCTACATCAAGATAGAGCTTCGTTGGAAAAATTTTAAAAAATCAACAATATTTCGCGTTCTCCATGCTCAAATTTCGTTCGATTCAAGAAATCGAATAAGTCTGAATTCGAGAGCGCATGTTTCGTGGCCTGGCCAACTTTTAAAAACGCACGCTGCGAGTTGTGCTATTTCGATGATATTTGAGAATGACCTCTGGCTTTTTGTTAGAGAAAACCTAAGTTGTATATTTAGCTCTCGGTGATGAATAATAACACGAAAGTGCGTTATAAATAGGCGGGCGGTGCAACAAATCGAAGAAATGAGTTCGTAATAATATGCATCCCGTGCAACAAATTGAAGAAATGAGTCCGTATAAATAGGCGTGCCGTGCAGTAAATCGAAGTTATGAGTATACAACGAGCATAAGTTTTCATGCGATGTTTATAGCCCACTAAATACGACATTTTCTTCATTTAGAGAGAAATCGCATGAACCAAGAGCACTACTGCAAAAAAATAAAAAACCAGTAAACAGGGCTGGGTGAGTTGAACAGTCTCACATCACTATGAAATTACTTGAAAATTAGTTTGTTAGAATTCATATAATGCTGAAATAACGTGGAAATGTACAATAATAATATTGCGGTAAATCAAAAGTAGATACATCTTAAATTACAAATGTGGGGAAGCCAAAGCCTATTAGGGCGTGTCGGAAAGTGTCACCGTGAATTCTTAAGCTTCGAAGGAAATTCACCCTGAGAAAATGTGCTGCGTGCGATGAAGTATAAATTGATGTCTAGTACAAAAACAGTATGAGCATCCAGACGGGAAGTCTAGAAATTTAGGCATGGTGTCGAGAGTGCTACGTTGTATGCCTGATTCCGAGTGCGTCATTCAAGTAAAAGGGTAGTGTAATACGTGCTAAAGCGGTATCGATGTTCCTTTTCGAAATTTAAACATTGTTGTTGGGGAGAATAATTATTGACCAGCTGATTCAGTGTAGAGATTTTTTATGTCAATAATTAGCATGTGTTAGCATTAGCTGTTAGTATGTTGGTATCTCATGTATTGTGCGTCAAATCTTAGCGGGTAGACTGTTAATTCTCAAGGTATCTTAAATTGTTTAGCGTATCGAAACAGAATTGTGCATCTTTCAATATTCATGATTTTGTATTAGGTTTTGTCTGGAATACAAATTGAAAAGTTTGAGGTTGTATCGTGAGCCCATCTAATTAAGAACCAGAAGTCGTATTCGCAGAGAGCGGAATGAAAACTGCAAGAAGAACGGAGGAGATGCAAGTCGGTATCTTCAAAAATTGGTGAGTACCAACCATAATATTATGTGACAGGTCCATGGTAGCATGCCGTTGCATATCCTCTATTGAATTTGTGTTATTGGATTGTGTGTTGTTCACGTTCTTGGGGGAGGGCCAAAATCTCGCTCACGAGATTTAGATTCCTTCGTTAATATAAATTAACGAGTTGATATAAATTAACGAGTGGCCTAACGTTTTGTGACATAAGCAGTTCCGAGGAAACTCGATACATTTACATAGTATTGGAACACAGTACAGTCTGTTTTCCCTTCTATCTTCACGTACTTATCGCTACCTTGTCGAAATCGAGACATAAGTTCATTTTATGAACAAAATTACAAAACATTTCATCATTTTCACTGGCTGCGTTGATTTAACTGCCCATTATTGTTTATTGGCTGCTTCCTTTCAGGTTATTGGCTACGATGACTAGTTGGGTTGATGAAGCCGCCCAGATCAGTTTATTTGTTCTGCCATAGCGAACTTGATCGAGTCGAGTTCATTTTATAGTTCATTGGAGTTATTATTACTATTGCCTTATGTTCAATCGGGACCAAGTCTTATTCTTGATACTCCAAAAATGCGTATAACAAATGCATGAAATGTTTGATGTCAACGTAGGCTAGGTTCACCATTTTCAGGACACAAAAAATTTCGTATAGTTTTTCCGTAGTACGGTCTACCCTCGAGTTTTGCATCTTATGAAGCAAACCTCGATTGAAGATTGACGTTAAATCATACTTATTCAAGTAAGACGGTGCCGGATCCAGGTTAGGATTAACGGAATAACTGACTAATAATCAACAGCTTAGATACTTGCATCCGATGATGCACATTTTGACGTTCCGCTGTTTAACCTTTAAGGAACTCCAGCATGCCCAATAAAATACCCGAGTTTAATAAAAAGTTTTCAGGTGGTTTCGGATAGTGGGCATGGTGTCTTGACCTGAGTACTAGAGGAGAAATACAGAACGACGTAGGAATCACAGTATCTGCACAATTTATAAGCATTTTAGATTTCCAATTCTTCTTGCACAATCTTTTACATTTCCTTACAACTTCACAAGCGGGTGTATAGACTGCTCATCCAGATAGAAATTCTGAAATCTTTGACTGAAAGATACGTAGAGCTATGTAAAAGACGCTGATTTACCATTCGAGGCGCACTTTCGATCGAACTCATCCCTGCACACTGTCACATGATGTTCTACGTCTTCCACAGAAGGCATGTTGTTGTTCAAGTGGAAGAACAATCTCTCCCGGCTGGAGAAAAATCGATCTGCAAAATATAATTGATTTAGACGTCGAAGATTAATAATATTTAACTATAGGTGGAAATTTAAACACTAAAATCAATCGTACTTATGTAGTAATGAATGTGAGTAAATGATTTCGACGAGCATGCAAAGGAGGCGTCAGAATGCATCCTCAATCAGATCTCATAATTATGATTAGATTAGATTATTAGTTAGTTTAAGCCTCCCTATCCGCTACAAAGGCGATCCAAAGAGAGGAA
>JACJUY010009042.1:0-34996 GCA_014220935.1 Platorchestia sp. MABIK | reverse complement strand
AATTTTTAACTCAACTTAGGGTTCAATTAATTTGAATATGACTTGGATTAATTTGAACTTGACTTAGATTTAAATTGAACTTTTCTTGGATTAATTTGAACCTGACTTAGATTAATTTGAACTTGACTTGGATTAATTTGAACTTGACTTGGATTAAATTGAACTTGACTTGGATAAATTTGAACTTGACTTGGATAAATTTGAACTTGACTTGGATTAAATTGAACTTGACGTGGATTTAATTGAACTTGACGTGGATTTAATTGAACTGGACTCGGATTAAATTGAAGTGAAAAAGGTGTAGATGTAGAGGACTACCTCTCATGTCATTATAGAGTTGTAGTTTTGGATACAAAAGATATTAGTTCAAATCTTTTTTACCTTCTAGTGTAATTAGCTCGCATTATTCAAGCATCATTCCGGACTTATAGGTCAGTGTTGTCTGTCTAGCCGCGAGTAATTTAATAAGAGCCGCGTCCGTCCGTGTGTCAACCCCACTACCGGAAAGTGTGTGATGAGCGTATCTGTGATACAAGCTTCGTCAACTTCACAATTTTTGGTGTATTAATCCATCACATTCGGAGTCGGAATGAATATCACGTGTATTGTTAGGAAACAGGAACGTGTGTCATGTGATTTGTTGAATATTATTATACATTTTTGATGGATTGTGTGCACTCGGCCTCAGCTCTTGAGAAATTTAATTTTGGGTTTATTCCGGCCTATATTTTATTTCGCCTTCTTTCTTATTTTAAATAAAGTGGGCGGACTATGTAGTTTGGTTTGAAATACGCGGGCACGCGTGTTGGCATCACAGAGATGGATGGCAACATTGTATGGCGCTCAGCTGCCTGACAACTGCAGTTAGGATGAGGATTATTTTTAGCAACGTTTCCATTGATAAAACTACAAGTAAACATTCGTTTTCTTCACTTGCGTTGTATGACACCCATTAAAATTCATCCCCAATAAAACGAGACAAGTAGCAGTGTCAGGAATATGAAGAAGCTGCGTTCGTGGGTGCGCTAGTTCAAAGAGCAAGCGTCTGGTGACAACAAAGTAAAACAACTTCGTCCTCACGCACGCCGGTCTGTCAACACAGCTAAGGGCACCGGGAGAGCGTGACGCAGGAGTTTCTTCGCGAAAATAATTTTGGAGTGTTTTTTTGAGCTCACCACTCATCTGGTCTTGCTGGCTCCTAGAGATTTTTGGCTTTTTTTTAGCAATGGAAGACGCTCTCCTTGGTCGTGCGTTCTCCAGGCGTGCTACTATTGAATCTGATAATTTACAATGGTAGATAAGACTTTTAAAAAGTGCTTGCAGCTGCTGTAGAATTAAGGAAATTTACGGCAATGGAAAGAAATTGTATATGTGCAGAAAGAATGCGTCGAGAATTTGTAAAAATATCGATTCTTTGTGTGACTATTTTATGAAAAAATAAATATGGCGCATAAGAATTTAATTGTATTCCCCTACTGTCATTTTATTTGTGCGAAATTAATAAATGTGCTGTGTTGCCTCACAAGACAGAGTGCCTAACATGTCACTAGAGAACGACTTCAACACTGATGTGCGCAATGAGTGTGAGACTGTGGCGGTGTTGTTGCAGTTGACCTACCTGCTGGAGTGGCGGTGCGGGGGCAGTCGGCGCTACCCGTCCGTGCTGCTGCTGTACGTGTGCGGCTGCTGTCTGGTGGCCGGCGTGGCGCTGCTCGTGCAGTTCCACGCCTCCGTGCGCCAGCGTGTCACCTGCCACGCTGACGGCACTCTCAGGACGCACGAGCCCAGGTCTGGCGGCGACCGTTTCTTGCTTTCTGTAGCTCTTGGCACAATCTCCTCACCTTTCGACCTAAGTGTCCGTCACTTTTGATAAGCATCAACTTCGTTGTCTTGTACTCTGTTGTTCATCTCAGCTGCTGTGGTTGCGGTGGTTAAACTAGGATTATATTTGTGTACCCTGTGTCAGGAGTCTGCTTGTTTCCTCAGACCTGGCTTTAGGGCATAGTTTGACTTCCGGGAGTTGCTCTCAGTGGGGTTTATTACCCTCAGTTACCCTTGAAAGTGACCCTCAGTGCAATATCGAGAGTTACTCTCAGTGCAGTCTCGAGAGTTACCCTCAGTACAGTCTCGAGAGTTACTCTCAGTGCAATATCGAGAGTTACTCTCAGTGCAGTTTCGAGAGTTACCCTCAGTACAGTCTCCGGANGAGTTACTCTCAGTGCAGTCTCGAGAGTTACTCTCAGTGCAGTCTCGGGAGTTACTCTCAGTGCAGTCTCAAGAGTTACCCTCAGTACAGTCTCGAGAGTTACCCTCAGTACAGTCTCGAGAGTTACCCTCAGTACAGTCTCGAGAGTTACCCTCAGTGCAGTCTCGAGAGTTACTTTCAGAGCAGTCCGGAGTAGCTGGATAAAGTGTAAAATTACAACCAGTGCTGAGTGGTTCGTAAGTAACACACACTTTTTGATAATCAATAACTGAAAATTTATGAAGCATGAAGAGTAAGGGATTATTTGAAGCAATACCATAGAGCTTGGGAATTTTATTTTTTGGTGGTAAGAAAAATAATTTCTTATAAATGATTGACGTTATTGTTCAAATAAACTCGTGATCTTTTAATAGTACTGTTCATCACTTCACCCAAGACCTCTGAAGTTATACTGTTTTTTTTTAATGTTACCTTTCATTTCTATTGTAGCCTTAGATTTGTTGATGTGCTTTTTCTTTTAAATACCCGGAGGAAGAAATCATAAGTATTTAATTCTACAAATCGAGGTGGCTATGACACATACTACCGTGAAACTGATTGGTCAGAAAATCTACTTCTAGTGTAACCGTTGTTTTTCTTGCTGCATGAGGTGTTGTAGCTCTGTCTTGTTGGAACAAGTATTCTCTGTCTTCATATATGTGATGTTAAACTTCATTCATCTTCTAAAATTAAACCCAAACTCTTTATGCTTTATAGGTTTTTTGGTATCTATTTTGTAAAAGGGTGAGTTACTTATGGGCCGCCTTGTACACACAGAAGTCCTAATCTCTTCACATAATGTATATTTACCAATAATGTGAAGGGAAAGCAAGAATGTGTGTTAACTAAGATGAAAGTACTCAACGATGTTATGTGTCTTTACTGTTGTGTGACTGTTTTGATTTTGTTGTTTTGGTTTTGCATACATGTGATGCTACATTTGGAGTGACTTCTGCTTCTGAGTAACTTTATTTGTTTCCTTTTTTAGTTCTCTTTTCTTATTCCGGTTTTAGTAACGTATTTGAAATCCCCGCCATCTTTAGAAGAAATAGACACATCACAACCTGAAGGCAGTGTTTGATGTCAGATTGCTGTGCCTTTTAGCAAATATCAATTATGCAGCCTTGATGACCATTAGTCTTAGTTTCACTTATTTGCTGTTGGAGCCTACACTCAGAACTGCAGAGATGTCGCTAATGCTGTTTGTTGTGCCCAGCAGCACGGAAAGCAACATGTCATGCGTGGTGGTGTTCGTGTGCCTCTACTACTTCGGCATCGCGGCCGCCATCTGGCTCCTCATCCTCTCCTACTCCTGGCACTGCTTCTTCACGCAGCTTGGTAAGGTGTCTCTTTTCAGTCTTATTGCTCTAATATTACCTTCCATTTGAGTGAGATATATTGCTATATGACGATTTATTATGAATTAGAGTTTTTATGCCCACTACGGTATTGTAGATTGGTGTAATGTAACTCTGACATTGTAGCTAATGTATCTGACGTTTGTGTAGCTAATTTAACTCTGGCGGAAGTACAGCTAATGTAACTCTGGTGGTTGGTAGTACAGCTAATGTAACTCTGCTGGTAGTACTGCTGATGTAACTCCCACAATCCAGTGTGCGGGGAGCGCGGTGCTGGAGGAGGAGGTGCGGGGGGAGCTGGCGGAGGCGAGAAGGGGTCGGCCTACTACCACCTGGTGGCCTGGTCCCTGCCTCTCGTGCTCACCATCACAACGCTGGCTATGGGACAGGTACATGACATTTTTGTGTGGAGCAAGACAGCGTCCGAAGGGACTTCTATTCTTGTTCAATTATATTCTTCTTTAAATTTCGCCTTTTCTTCCACTAGTTGTCAGTAACATATCAGGAATCTGCACAATCTTTGATTATCGTTAAAAAAAATCTGAGTCAAGCGCTTCTTAAAGCTGTGTTCGTTGTTGGTGCTCCTCTGCAAATCTTTGAGGCGAAACTGTGACTGGCTAGCGAGGCAAGCCAAAAGATTTCAACTTGCATTGAGTTCTTCTTTTGGAGGTAGAGGAAAAAGCGTTTTGACATTCTAACTTGTCTCTATTTGGAAGAGAAAAATGAAAGGAGAGCGTGCAAAGCCTTTTGAAGTAATATGAACAGTCATAAAGAGACTACAATGTAATACCAGCAACAACGGTCATCTGCCATATGTTTTAAAAACACAGTGTTACTTCAGTTCATGGATATTTTAGAAAGATACCAACTTTTTCTCTTGATGGTTGCGTTCCCTAAATGAGACGCGAGCGAAAAATATAGAAAACCATCTTTTAATCTTCAAAAATAATACCATCGGAATCTAGATTCAGAAACAGATATTCCATTTGTTCACACATCATCGGCATTACTTCCTATGAATTTGAAGTAACATCTATAACCAAAATGTGCATTGTTAATTGGAGAATGTAAGTGAAGAAGGTGCATGCCAAAAACGTTTGGAGAGACTAGATTTCAATATGAAAATACAAATAAAATACGAGCGGCTGAGTGATAAAAGCTGAAGTGATTGTTCAAAATGAGTTGTGTTTCAAGAATGTACTAATATTCTAAAATTCACTGATCTGAAAAAATTCCCGCGGCACTCCTAGCACCTCTTTGATCGTCCTCAAGCCACGCTGCCAAGCATTCGCGTTTGAGACGGTAACAATTTCCACTTTCCACTGCTGTTTTGTGACCATAAAAGACACGTCGTGAGGCGTGATGTGCTTTGGTATCCGCAGGTATCGGCCGACAACCTGCATGGCGTGTGCTTCTTGTCCCCCAGCCTTGGTGTGCGGCTGCCGCTGCTGCTCGTGCCCCTCATGCTCGTCCTGCTTGTCACTGCTTTCTTCATCTCCAAAGGTGGTTCATTCTGGACCTGAGCGTTAGTGACCATCTACTTTCTTTAGGACTTGGAAGTGAATGACAGTTGGGTTCTCGTGGAACTGACTGAAGATAATAATTACGTTCCTTTGAGATTATGTTAAGTCATTAGTTGAATTTTCTTCATTTGTTGGTTGAGTTAGTTACATTCTTTTGCTTTCCACTGTCTGGGTTGTTGGTTGAGCTTGAGGCACTGTCATTTAGTTCAGTTGATAACTATACCAGTATGGGCCTGTGGTGTTATTGAGTTACATTATCGGGAGCAAATTGTAATGAGTCCCCATTTATAACAGCATTATGTAAAAATGAGTCACGGATTTTATAATAAATAGTAGTATTGAGCCAATTTTAATTGCAGAAAATGTTGATGAGCCACGATCTTTGAAGCTGGTGGCAGTGATGAGTTGCGTTTTCAAAGTAATGTGGTAGATATGACCGACATTCTTAAGGAATTTTGGTAGAAGTAAGCCCCATTCTTTTGTGCATGAGAACGTAATTGGCATCATTTGTTAAGAACTTAAGATTCGGGGTAAAAATGAGCGGAACCGTTTTGGTTGTGAGGATGTACTGTAAATTCGTGCTTCTTCTGAGTCTGGGAACTGATATACCTACTCAATCAAAGTTAATTCTTCCGCCTGCAACTGTGCATATGTCAAAGGAGGATTGCTGGTCAGATTCTACCATTACATCTCATTGTTGAGAAAGTTATACCTTTCATTAACACCGAGTTTGTTTTTGTTACATAAATAGTATTGGTCAAAGTTTATCATTTACCAAACATTTTGATAAAAAACTTGGGCTTGAAATATGATCAACTTCTAGTTTCAGTTACATATGATAGGTATTTTATGTTTTGTCAGTCTTGGTGGGTGCCAGTGGTAATGTTAATTATAAATTCATAAAGGTTTTATACTAGTTTCTTTATAATTTTTCCAGTGAAGAGTGACTGAGGCAAACCTGTTAATCACGACTGTGTTAGATATTCTGATGTTTTTTCTTACTTGTCGTATACCTCGATGTACTGTCTCTGCCACTCTTGGAGTACCATTTTGTGTTTAGTGTTGAATTCATACGCAAACATTTCATTAAGCTTCATTTAACTTGTTTCAGGTATTTTACGCTTGTGTCAACTGAAGCTGGAGTGCAACAACATCTTGACCCCGAATGACAACACGAAGATAGTGGAGAGCATCGTGCGTCTGGCGGTGCTGCTGCTAACGCTGCTGGCGTGCGGGGCCTTCACTCTGTACAGCCACTGGCATTACTACTCCCACTTCAAGCGCTGGCAGACAGCTCTTCGCCAGTACATTCTGTGCGTGCACGCTCTGCATCTTGTCTGTTTGCACATGCCTTTGAGCTCAATGATCTTCTCATGAAATGCACTGAAAAACTTCTATTTTTACCTTCGACGTTTGTTTGGTCTGGATTCATGTTCAGGCAATAATGTTCATGCTTGCATAATAAATCCATTTATGGCAATATGAGTAGGGAACAGTTTTGTTTTGACGCCTTTCAGTAATAACCACCATAACTTTATCGTTTAACATTTGTTTTTATCAAAATATCTTTAAAAAGTAATTGATGAAGGCTATGGGGATTCTGTTATTTCGAGGGTCAGATTGAGTGTAAAATTGTAAATGCTGAGCTCGTCTAGCAGTGTCCAACACTTGTATGCCTTTCCTCCCTCAAAGAGTTGCCTGCCAGTGGTGCGTATGCTGATTAGCTTCTTAGGGTACCATGTGTTTGTTGAGATGTCCACCGCTAGCCACAGCGGCTGGAGCACTTTGATTATAATAATCTCATAAACGCTTAGGTTTGAGTAGAAAAGCCAAGTTTTCCATTTATTCTTCTCTGGCTCATTCCTATAAGCTCATATTGTTTTGCAATGGCGCCTCTTCCTGTATCTGTCGATACCAGATTTCTGCCGCATACCAGAAACCTGCCGTCTATCTGGTGTATTGTTATAACAATGCCTCTATGTTTCCCACTTAACACAAGCACGACAGAGGCAGCACCTGCCTCTGCCTCACGCTGTCCCACAACACAACATAAGCTTCTGAAACCAAGTGAAACAAGACCCTCAGCTAATTAATAAATTTCGGCCACAGTGCTAGGAAACTTGGGTAAAGGCGTACTTGACGTCTGTGTCACTAAACACCTGCTGCCGTGTCACACTAATGACAGTGTATTTACACCTCTCAAGGGGATACAACTATTGTATCTATGGGAATTTGCACTACCAAGCGAAAAATGTGGGAGGGCCTGAGCTGAGAGTGTTTGTTGAAGTAAAATGTTTTTATGTTGAGGCCACCTTTTTTCGGTTCACTGCTGTCTTGTTTTTCAACACTTACTGCTTTCTTCTTCAACATTTATCTTGTTTCATAAACTTCTTTCTCAACTTACTGTTTCTATCCCCCTTCTGCAAAGATTCCGCGTTCCCTAATCTCTATACTCAATGATGCCTTCCTCCTTTACTCTTTGGAACGTGTTTTTTTTTGCGATTCGGGAGGCTAAAACTTTCATCTAATCTAATCGACAGTGTATTTACACCTACTGCAATAGTGCTGTGCCCATTTTCAATATGGGAGCCATGTATTTAGTTTTTTTATTTTAATTTCCATTTCTTTGCCATGCTGCATATTTTCCAATTTGAGGCGTTTGTTATCCATTTTGCCCTGAAAGCTCCCTTATGTTCCACTCAAAGTTCATTGCTAAGTTAGTCGGCAAGTATTCCGTGCGTGATGCGGACTCTAATAACTCGTGGTTTGGTGATAATTCCAGCATACTGTGGTGTGCAGGTGTCAGGCAGGCCTGTCCTCTTCCTTCTTGGGCGAGCGTAGCGAGTGCTTCGTTGCTTCCCGCCCCAGCCTCAGCGTTTACAAGCTCCAGGTGCTGCCTCTGCCTCACGCTTGTAGTGTTTGTGTTTGTGCTGGTACTTCTTTATGAACGTATCGTTGTATGCGATGCAGGCAGGTCTCTGTACTACGTTTAATGCTTAATAATGTTAGAAATTTGTGTCAATGTTGATGATAGCGGGCAAAGTTAGCTTAAATGGTCTAAATTTCTGTACTGTTGAAGGTAGTGCCGGAAGTTGTTTGTCGTGCTTTTAATTTAAGCATGAAAAACTCATGTCTGGAAATTTACTCTTGCTAAGCAGTGTCAGACTAATCCGTCAATAGGTTATGGTGAGTTGCAGTAATGCATGCAGTCTTTGTATTTTTCTGTCAGACTAAACTGCAGAGCAAAATTGCGTTTTTTTTTACAGTGGGGAGTAGCGGATCTTTACGTGGAATAGAAGTATCGTGCTGATTTTCATCAATGGTATGAATTCAGATGAAGTAAGGTTTGCTTCAGTATGAGGACGTGACGGCTGGGTATTTCTCATTTGGTTATTTGAGGAGGACGAGCTGTGTAAATTGACAAATGAAACTGGCATTGTAGAGTTAGACCTGATAACTCTAGAGCAGCGCGTCTTGGTAGGTTGTAGATCAACATGGGAGTTAGTGCAAAGCTATGGGTTCAGTTTTTCAGTCAACTTTTTGCAACATTGATTTTTTGAATACTTGGATGTCCGTCATTCCATAGTTGCAGCACTTTGTTCTGACAACGAACGCAAAATAATTTCAAACTTCTGCTGAGTGGGGCTTTGAATTGTAGAAGCATGATTTTTAGACTTTCAGTCTTTCAACTGCTCCAGTTTAAACCAGTTATTTGCTTTTGAATGTTTATTGTTGTTTTGTTTATTTGTTTTTAAGTATTAATGTTGTTCCGAATAGATGCAAGTAAATTACTGAAGCTTCTCTATAGAAGCAAGTAGATATATTTTCTCATTTGAAATTTACTTATGTATGATTGAGGTATTTTGCAGTCTTTGCAGCTTGGCATTTGTGTTTGAAGTTTCGGTTGAACAACCCTCGTCATTCAGGCCATAGCATATCATTTTAGTTTTTGTTCGGGGAAAGTTTTTCTTTTGGCTCATTCCATTTTCAACAACTCTAGTGTTATGTGTTGACAAGGTGAAAGTTGCCTCTCAAACGTCCCGCTATACTCGAGCAACGTGTGGTCGAAGTTCCAAAGCGTTATGATGTAGGAAATTGCGGCCTCAGAGTTTTCTCGGGTAATTTGGCTCATTTTAGAGGGTAAGGCTTATTTTCATTTGAACTTTACTTTATTGAAGCATTCCTTAAGGAATTATTGAAGTAACGTTTCATCAATGTTTGTGTATTCCACGGTTTACCAATTTATCTAAAAATGTTGCTGCCTCATCTCAGGGGAAGTTTATTTCATAAATTGACTCATTAATTCATTAATTATGATATCCGTCAATTTTTATGTCGGATGAATTGAATTCTTCAATGCATCTATTAATTTGTTGAATGTATTTATTTAAACTTTTCTGATTCACTCAGTATGTAACTGTAACAATTACACTTGAAACAGAAGTTGTCATTGTTCGAAGAATAGCTCGAGAGTGTGACAGGGCTGACAGCTTGCCTCGCTGTTGCAGGTGATCGCGTGGACGTGCACCCCGCTGGTCATCTCCTCCTTTTGCTGGACCAGCAACACCGCGCACGTCTGGCGCCTCTTTATCGCCAGGTTTGATCTTGATCTTAATCTTTCCGTGTTCGTCTTGACTTACCAGTGAAATTAGCTTCTGTGATTTGATTAGGATGTGCTCGTTTAGGTGTTCGTAGGATGTAAAAAGATGCATGAAGGTAGCATACTAGTAGTGAATAGTTTATTCGAAAAGAAAAATTTGAATATGAATAATGTTCATGGTCACAGTGTGTGAAAGCAAATTGGCGAAAAATGCACTGTCAGTTCGTGTTGTGAGCGAGGACGAGAAGAGCTCTGTAGTTGCTGGTAGGTGCTCGTGTATAACCGGTTGACCACTGACAACTGCTGATGCTGCATGAAATAACATGAGGTGCAGCCCTGGCCCGAGAAGAACCAAGATATGCTTATGACTGAGTACAGCTGCTCTAGCAACACGGCTGTGATGTGACTCAAATTTGCCGGAACGCCTTTTTCTGTTCAACGTTGGTAGAAAGCTGCTTTGAAAGATATTTATGTTTTGCCAAACCTAGTCTGTTCTAAGAATTTTTCATAATTAAATTGTAGCAATTAGGAGTGTCCTTATGCATGAAAGTTAGCCGATTGTGATATACATTTCGCTAAAAATCAATCCCCAGGTAAAACACTATGCAATCCACCTTGCGCGCGCTCTGATTTACACGATCTGTGACTTAAAATTAAAGTCAAGAGAAGAGCATTAACTCCCTGGATTTTATTTCACTTTTTAGAAAAATATCTGTGATGATATTCTTGCTACCTGCTGGTAAATAATTCTTAATTTCTTTGCTGTATAGCGCTAAGAACAAGTGTTGGTTTACAATCTCAACTGTTCTGTCAATTTGTTAGTGGGACAGTTTCTATCAAAACGCTGTTGATGGGAAACTGAGTTCGAGTTAGAGTGATATTGTTAGTGTGGGAAACTTGTTTAACTTCAAACCAAATTAGGAGCATGTGCAGCATGGTGTGTGAAGTGTTGCTCTTTCGGTATGGAAAAATATCATTTTTTTACATTAGACAGTCATTAGAAACGAAATACAGATTTACTTCGAAAATCGATGTGCAAAAACTCATGGGTTGACTCGGAAAAAACCATCCACACCAACCGCAAAACCGAATAGCATCAAAAGGAACACAACATAAACTTCTGAAACCAAGTGAAACAAAATCCTCAGTTAATTAATTTGAACTTTGAATTGATGGAAAGGTGTCCTGAATGGGCCACAAGACACCTCATCTCACATGCAGCTAGACAACGCTTCCTCACGCACAGCCAGAGACGTTAGAGACATAATTTCTGCGCTTAGCTTGCAACTCTTGCCCCACCCGCCGTACTCACCAGATATGACTCTTTCGAACTACTACTTATTTTCATCTATGCCTCACACACTTTCTTATCAACACCGCAACAAATACAAAAATATTTTAAAAATTGCTCACTGATTGATCATATCGAAATATGAAAAATTTTCGGGAAAGGCATCCACGATTTGAAGGACAGATGAAAAGGTTGTGTGGCCAGCGATGATGCGTGCTTAGAATAAAGCATTTGTCACATTTTTCCATGGTATAATTATTTTCTTGAAAAAAACATAAACTGGCATACCTTGTAAAGTCATGTTCATAACTTACTTGGAAAGATTAGGTAAGCCCATTACCGTATTTTTCTACTCAGTTTACCATAAAAAATTTAACTCACCATTATTATACTGTCATAAATGTCAGATGGTCACCAACATCAGAACGATGCAGGAAGTGACATTCAGCGGTGAACTTTTAAAAACGCGTTAGGGTACAAATTCGATAAGAACTAAATAACATGCAAGCAACTTAAATAGAATTGGATTCGAAATCATCCTGGACTGTAAAAGGTTAACACTTGTTGCTGCCTGCTTCCGCAGACTGATTGGTGTGCCCAGCAATGTTGGGACGCTGCCGAAGCACCGCCTCATGGGGGAGGATGCGGGAGTGCGAGCCCCAATTGACGCATGTGGACGCCTGTCAGGCAGCCTGAGGGGGCATCAGTTCCCTGGTGAGATATCGTCTTTTGAAAAGCCCTAACTCATGCGTTAGTTTTCCTGTGTTTGATATGAAATTGCCATAAATTTTCGTTAGGCAGAGTGCTTCCACTTTAATCAACAAGTAAGTGATGCAGCGTAGTACGATTTTCGCTATACTGGCCCTCTGCATTGCCTGCAATTAGCATTAATTTTTGCATTTCGTGTTGTATTATCCTTCATTCAATCTAAATGTGATTGTGTTGACATGTCAGGCGCTAAGCTGACACTGGAGGGGCCAGGTAACAGCCCTGCTTGGGGTGGCCAAGGCATACCACA
This sequence comes from Platorchestia sp. MABIK, assembly GCA_014220935.1. Lineage (NCBI taxonomy): Eukaryota > Metazoa > Arthropoda > Malacostraca > Amphipoda > Talitridae > Platorchestia > Platorchestia sp. MABIK. Next base: position 22,961 of record JACJUY010009042.1, on the reverse strand, counting down.
GCTGATGCCTCCTCTCTACACGCCTGGCAACAACAGCCACCATCACTCGTCGGCTGTTCCTTTGGCCCCCGGGCCCTTGTTGCATACTGACTCTGAACACAGCATCAGTACCAGGTATGTTGCAAATTTGCCAGTGGAGTCGTAAGCTAGAATCTCGGTCATTCTCGCCGTGCTTCAAATTCTTATCAGTGGTTACTGTGCGGTGAAGTTTCGGGGCATTGTCGTACATCAGAATCTTTTCCATTCTATTGTTGTCGTATCTTCGAGTACTTTGCTGTGGAGGAAGGCAACCATAGTAAAGCTGTTATATTGTGATGGTTATGTGGTCAAATCGTATAGGTTTCATTTGAAGCTGTTTTTCACTTGGCCAATCGCCAAAGAAGCGATGTAGTGTGAGCTTTTGTCTTGATTTTAGATCAAATTCACCTCTTTATTTACTCCCATGAAGCGCCTCCAGAAAGAAGTATTAAGTACACCTTCACTTATGTATGGATGTGATATTTTGGCTTACAAATGTACTATTTCTGTATTATTGAGAATTTCCCAAAATACTTACTTCGTATTATTTTGTATTACAATGGTCAGGTAGTGCCTTACTCAGATGTGTAATCAAGTATGTCTTATGTAGACCGGTATGATAGTAGTTGAGGTGATGCGCCGGACTCGCCTTCTGTCACAACTCGTCTACCACCTTCAACGAGGAAGGCAGTGCAAAAAGCATTTTTCGTATAGAGAAAATCGTCCCCGGTGCAGGTATTCGATCGAGTCCGGCTTCCAGTACTACTCGAGCAGCCGGCAGCAGAGGAAGGGCCGTCTGAGACGCCACTCCCTGGACTCGCAGTTGTCCTTCCACGTGTCGGACATCGAGCGCGAGGCGGCGCGCCACACCATGGTGCGCTTTGCGTCCGCTGGCGGCCAGCAGCGGGCCTCCGTACACTCCTACAGCTCCAGGTCAGTCTGTGTCTTGGTCGCATGTTCACTTTTTTCGAACGTGCTTTATTTGAGTTATTGGGCTCTCCCAAAAATTCTGTGCGATTGTGAAGAAAAATTCATTGTATCATCTGGCAATTTTGCAATTCGTCGAATTAGAGCGCTAATAAAGCGATAGATTCTCCAATTTCCGGTCTTCTGTATCCATCAACGATTTTCAATTATTGTTTCATTTCGGGTACTTCAAATTTTTAGTTGAAGAGGATGATGAGGTAATCCAATTTGAAGACTTTTCTTCAGAAATGTTGACATGTTCAGTTTTTCCATGGATTTAATTAGCCTACGCAATCCAGATGTGTGAGACACCCCTTGTTTATTTGTCAATATGTTGTGACGCAAAATTTTACCGAAACCGGACGAATTTGCTTCGTTGATAATATTCGAAAATAGAAGATTTTGCTGTAATTCAATCGATCACTTCTGTGGACGAGGTACCTAGCAGGGACATTGTCATGCCATTTAATACAGTGCTCACAAAATATGGTTTATGAGACCATTTTCAACGTAAAACAATCGATACACTTGGTTTGACGGATGAATTTCTTATGGAGGAAACTCATGAAATTCATCCTTAAAATCAAGTATATTGATTGTCTTACATTGATAATGGTCTCATAAACAATATTTCACTTAACCCCTACGCTACATTTTCGTGAGCTGTCTGAGCTCAGTGAGAAAGGATTTCTTTCTCCTTAGAAACGCGGTTAATGTTTCATCACCGAACCTATAACTCGCCATCTATTGATTAGAATGAATCTTTCAAAACATTTGATTCACGAAATGACCCCAGCTCTCACTTGGATACAGCAGGGAATGTCGGTGATGTGTGACGACAGACCTGCAAGGGGAAGGCATAGCCGGGAACCTGAAAAAAAGCAACCGCTGAGCTCTCTCCGAGTGCCGTACCACCACGAAATACAAGATTTTGAGTCTATAGTGATTTTTTTTACATTGGCAAAATTTAAAAATGAGTATTATCAAATTCTGCCTCGACAGCCGTCAGTTTCAAGAAAAAACGCCTCTCTTTTTATTGAAAACTTCCATGTGAAAGCGATTCAATATCGGTTGTACATGGATTTGAAAATGTCAGCTTGGTGTGCCCTTCTCACAGTGGCCATAAAGAAAAATCTACAGTAATTTCTGTTGAAAATATAAGGATTTTACATTACACTGCAATAGCAGGAGAGAAGCACTTTATGTTTTGTCAGAAGCTGTTACGAGATTGTTCCGTTCCCCCAGTGATTTATGCAGACATGATCTGCGGTACACTGTTAAAGCAGTGAAACACCTTATTTTATAACCGATGTTATTTTTCATTTTAATAATGACAACAGTGAACTTTATGAGAGTTAATGGTGTAAAAATCCCTCATGATTGAAATTTTTATGGGGACCCTTTTATTGTAAGAGTTGAGTGTACATTAAACAATTTTTACCGCTGATAACTTGAATTACATCGAGTATGTGGAGTGAAGACTCGAACGTTACATTTTTGCCGGTGCTACTGGTGCTCTGTGTGTGTGCAGAACGTCCCGCGTCTCACAGTCCGGCAGAAGTGGGTGGCTGGGGCGCCGCCTCAGTCGTGCGCGGGAATCGAGGCGCGGCTCTCACACGTCCGAGGACAGCAGCTTCAGCTCTGTGGTGAGCCTGTGTTCATCTGTGCTGTTGACTGGTGGTTGCTCTCAGTTGTGGTAGTGTCTTTAATTACTTGCCTGCTCAGTGGAGGTCGCTTTCTGTCTACCGAGTTTTCCTCGGCAATATTTTACTTCATGTTTCTCTCGTGAGTGATACGTTTGAGGTTTCCATTGCTTATGCAGTGATCACAGTTTTTTTTTCTCCTGGGCAAGTGCGAAGGGCCGACTTGTACGAGTCGTCTTCTTCTAAATTAATATCTATGACCACTGATGATGTATCCTTATTCTAAAGAAAAAGACTTATGGCATCAGTGACTGGTTTTTCTTATGGAACTGAGTACAATTTATACAAAATAAGCAAAAAAATAAGCTTTGTTTTTAGGGTTTTCTTCTTACGTGAAATTGCAACCATCATTCAAAAGAATTCATTTATCTCCGTAACAACATTACATTTATAATTTCAACCCTTTCGATCCGACTTGGGCACAATCATCATTTAGTGTATTTTTTCACATTTCCTGTTTCTTATGATATCCGTAAACTGCCTGACTTAATATCATAGGGTAATAAAATTATTACATATGATTACTAAGTATGGGAATGTCCCAACAGTTTTATAATGAATAAAAATCTTGGACTATTCGGCCCCAATAGTATTTCACATACACTGGAAATCATGGGAATTAATCTCAAGGCATAAAAATAGATGTGCCAACAGTTGATATTTATCACCAAATATAATTCCTCTGGCTGATAAAGCTAATGAAATAATATATATTACTAGTGATTCTTTCTCGGATAATACTTCTAAAGCAAATAAAATTATTTCCTCAGTTAATATGTAAACATGAAATGAAAACTGGCTCTTTCCTCTGTACATATCAGGGGAAAAAACGTTCCCTTAGAAGCGAAAGGGGTTGAACATCAAGTTTTTCGATGTTCCTTCTCTCTTAGAGGTCAAAGTTTGCATTGTTGCGGATGCAAACTGAGTTCCTGGTAATAGATAATGAATAATTGAACATCTAAATACCTTAGACAAATCATGAGAAAGTCCCAAGGAAATACATCAGATTCTGATCGTTGTGATTCCATCACTTCGCCATATCAAGGGACAAGGTTGAATTGTGATTCTGATGTTAACCCGAATGAGAAACTGGGCTCTCATGGTCTAATGGAATCACGCCCAGTGTTAACGGTTACTTGCATCTCCTGACGCAGCTGGTAACTGGGGTGGGGCTCGATGCTGAAGACACGACACTCTTCTCCAACATGATGAGACGTCTTCACTTGTCCTCCTCTGCCGCCTCCAGCCCCATACCTCCTGCTTCTGCCGCTATCGGAGACAAGGTGAGCGCTGGACTGGTGGCACCTGACTAGTTATATTATTAATACGTTGTGATTCATAGGCTGTCGTCTCTTCTCTATTTCATGCTGAATAATTTATCTTTCAATATAACTAACGAACGTGTACAGTTGGTGTCGTATTTCTAAGTATTTATGCATTTTAGAAATTGGTGTCGTTCTTTTCATTAACATTGGACTCTGACATGTGTGACGTATGTTCCGCATTCAGGTTTATTGCAGGGTGTTTTCATGCATTCTCCACCTCTATGTTTCATTATCAATGGCGTCAACTGCGTACTGGTTGAATGGTTAAATTTTAGTCTTGAATAAGTTCATAAGTTTTCCTTTTTTACAATCTACTATAAACTAAAATTTCAAGTTCGCCCAGAGAATAATTTCAAACGTGTATTTATGTGTGCATTTGTGCACTTTGTAAGTTTAGCATGTAGCCATGAATATACTGTAACTCATATTATGGATGTCCGCCTTGACGTGGAGCAGCTTGTGTGCGCGGCGGCGGTACCTCTGCACAGCCGCGCTACGGTGGGCGTGCAGACCTCGCTGGAGGACGGCGACTTGCGATTCTCCAGTCCCCTCTCATTGCAACTCCGCATGGGGAGAGCAGACAAAGCCACGCAGGTGTCGCCGTCGCTGGAACCTCATCAGCCTAAATTTCTGGCCTACCATCGTCCCCCCAGACTTTTCAGTGAGAGTGCATCTCTGCACTCCAGTAGTGAAGAGGGTACACTGAATGTAGACGGGCCTCAGGCTGGCCCAGATTGGAAAAGCCGTTCGAAGTATCAGGCATTAAATTATCGAGCAACTCCAAATCCTGTTCATCTAGGTGATGATCAGCATTTAGATAAATATTTACGGTCACCAATGTCAAGCTCGAATTATTTAAAACGTTCGCCAGTTGATCTTTCACCTAGAAAAGACCATGGTGACTCTAGTAAACCAAAGCGAAGGAAGCGCAAACAGGGATCTCGTTCAAACGGTGCCATTGGTAGGCGAGGTGCTGTTGCTGAAACCAGCTTTGTGGACGCCGCTGACGTGTTGCTTTCTAGGTCGAGAGAGGGCAGAAGGCTCGGTGCAAAGCAGCGCAACCCAACCAGCGAAGTTGATGATCTTCAACTGTATTCCCACTATTCAGGCGATAGGCGGAACACCGCTAAGGCCAAATTATCAGCAGGAGGTCGGGCCTCTGCCATGACTGGTAGCAGAGGCACGTGTCTAGACGCCGAGACTATCTCCACGGTAATCGATCTGGAGGACTTTTCCGATTCCTGAGATTTAGTCTGATTTTGTATGCGTATGATTGTAGTACTTGTTCAACGTTACCTGTTGCAAAGTGTTCCCCAGTGTTTTCTCCAATCACTCGGTGAAACTTCAAACTTCTATTATTAGGAACTGTTGTAATCTACTACGATCTCCAGATAGTGTGATGAACACGGATATGCGGGGCACTGGTTGTCATGTTAATAATTCATTTATTGTAGAGAAACACAGAGGAAGCTGACGGGTTCAGGGAAGTATTTATTTTCCAATTCCTTAGCTAATCAAGAAGCTTTAAAGGATTTCAGTCAGGCAGCTGCACTGGTGCCCTTATGTGTCTTGCCATGCATTTTATGCGACGGAAATACTCATCTAACTTTACAGTCACAAATATCATCTCAAGTGTAAGTGTTAGTAGAGAATAAGAATAAGTTGGTTTGCTTTACTTCATCTGTGAAGGACCTGTGCTTGGTAAAGTATTCTCAATTAAGTGGAATGCTTCATTCCGATTAAACAAAGCGGGGGTTTTACGGTACTCGATTTGAAGTTTCAATGAATTTCATTAAGATCTGATTTCTATGCTAGATTCCCATTTTTTCAGGGTAATTTTAACTTTAAGGATTTTATGTCCATTTTTATTCTTTTTTAAAAATCAGAGACTGGTCACTACACGAATCATCCAATGACCTGGTGTGTAATTTATGTACTAGGTTTAAGAATTTAATTCTTCGATACTCATTCTCGGCTGTCACAATCAGATCTAGACTGTGGCACAAACTATTCGAGCTATTTAAATTCTGAAGATTTATCCTTTCGTTTTCTCGTTATAGTTCTGCATCTGGGTCGGTCTGTTAATCATTAGCGCGAGGGTGAGACAGAAACTCGTGTCAAAGTGATTCAGTGCTGACTGCAGTGAAGCTAAAATGCCGTTGTCAGAATTTTAAAAATCGACTTCTTGTTAGATTTCCCAACTTAACCCTTTAACGTCCGAATTTTTGTCCTCATATTACCGTTAACACAACCACCGTCACTGTACTGGCGCCGGCATCAGGCTGTCACCGATGTCAGGATGAGAAAGGAACTGCCACTCGGCAGTGAACTCCAAAGAACGCATTAGGGAACTAATTGAAAAAGAAATTCAATATATTGAGGGTATTTTTGAAAGAGGACACTGGTGTCCTCTCGGGCGTTAAAGGGTTAATGTTTCTATGCGTAGGGGATCTTATGTGGGAACATACATTCTGCATAGATTCCCCGTTCTCTCAACTCTAAACTATACGGTGCCTTCGTCCTTTCTTTGGAACATCTTTGTTGTGGTTTGAAAGACTTGGATTAACTTAGAATTAATCTTATCTGTTCTCTTATAGACGTCTTCTATTAAATCAAATAAAACTTTGTTCTTCTTTCTTTTTTGATACTATATTTAAATAGTTACCTACATCGAACACCACTTGATGGCTGCTAAATATTTATTTTGAACTGTGCCAAATAATAATTATTGTAACGAGTGTTACACATTTTATGTTGAGGGTTTTTTCCACGTCAGAAGGGACTGCCTAACGTAGGTACTTATAATTGAAGCTATTCTGGTATTTTATTGTTTAGGGTACTACTTTTTCAGGGCTTATGCGCCTATGATCTTGACATTAGTTATTAGCGACAAGAATACTCACACTGCTAGTAATTGAAACATAATGTGTGCCAAATATCTGTGTCTTGTTCTGACTATTGAATACGTAATGTGTGTGCCTTAGCTAGGTGTAAATTCCATTCACTAGGGTATTTCACCTCCTAGATGATGAATTTGGTATGCCTACGAGTAATTTGTGTAAAGTAACTGATATGGAGGAAAGAAAATTTATTTTGCGTTTCTTCGACATTTTCAGTGGTACTCACCCCTGTTGTAAAGCCCTGCTCCTCCAGCTACTTCGTGACGCTACTGTCTGGTCTGACGTTTTTTCCGGCGCGTCGATGCCTAACATAACGTAGGGGAATCATTATAGCCAGTGATTTACTCACTAATTTAGTATCAAAATATTCTTTCACTCGTTTCCATTTTGTCTGCATTTTTGTTATTTGTGCGATAATTTATTTGTTATGACAGGAATTTTGGATTATTTTACTTCGTCTAAAGTCACCCTTTGTCCAGTGCCAAATTATATGAGCAACTACTTGAATAAATCCATGAAATTTATTTTCCGAAGTATCTTACCTAAGCGAATTAAGATTGCTAATAGAAAAACAAGTCTGAAGTATAAAATAATGAACAAGAGCAGCTCTTCCGTAATACTTGAAGCAAAATACTTGGAGATGACTTTCCTAATCAATATTAGTTTACCTGTTATCAAATGAGTTTGATGAAGAAAGGATTTGCAGCAACGTACTTCTCAGAAAGTTAGACTGGGAATATTGTAGGAATTATTTCTCTTACTGTGTCGTAACGCCTGGTCAATGTACCGCACAGTTTACCGGTTGGCATTGTGGCGTCATTACAATGAGCACAGACCTGTGAGCAGCGCGGTGCAAGAGTACCATCCAGTTAACCAAGGTAAATGAATCATAAAAGGCAGACTAATAAAAAGCCATTAATATAGCGCATGCTACATGTATCACAGAATTGATAAATCTTCCACGCGTGTGAAATCTTCCATATACAACGATAATTAACGTTTCAAATAAAATCAAATTCAAAAATAAATCCTACATGGGTGTTTGATCAATACCATTTATAATGACTTGCTTGTATCAACCGAAACTCCACATCAGAATCCTAAAATAACTAGATCGAAAAGCATCCTCCAAAATTGCATTGATTACAGCAAGAAAAATTGTCGCAACACTATCTTCCCCCTAAAGTGTTTCAAAGCCGATACTCATTAGCTTAATAATAATTTTATATGAGATTTTTACTCGTTAGTAATCTATCCAAATCATAAATTCGCTCCCGGGTCCCCAAATTACGAAACACCAAACGCTCGCACGACACGAAAGCAGAACGTGGAAGAAAGCTAGACTAGCAAGGGACTGGAAAACAAGGCGTATCATGAATACGACGAGGACTGATTGCGTTTGCTTATTTTCATGATGAAGCTGAGGATGTACATTTGCACTCTCACGTCCATGGGGTTTGTGGTCACGAAGAAGCCGGGCACCCCGACCTGCTCCAAGGTCGACTGCTGCTCCGCGACCTGGTCATGTAAAGAAACGAAGTCTTACACAGTAATGTATCAATGCACCCTACATATTTTCACAAAATATCACTCGTCTAAACATTTATTTTATTAGTTAAAGACTCCCTAGCCAGAAAAACGAAGTCAATCTCGAGATAGCGAGGAGGAGGGGCAGTTAGTACATATAGACCATTGGAGCCGAGGTATTCTATCTAAACACAGGCTGTGTTACCAGATGGGATACCCTGCGCATACAAACAGTTAGATATGAAAAAAGAATAAAGACAGAAGAAACAGCTAAGAAAGTATGAAAACCGCAAGAACTCGGTCAAAAAAAAAATCCCTGAAACCTATTAATAGCTGAAGTAACTTGGCAGTATCATCTTGAAGGCCAGTCCTCATAGCATAAGTACACAAACCTCGAAATTCTAAACCTGTGCACCAGAGGGGGAATTTTTAGACAAAGACTACATAAAGTACAAGAATTTTATTTAACTCTGGGATACACTTAGTACATGACAAGCAATGCTTGCTCTTAGCACCCGAATCATCCGTGGAATCGAATGAGCGAGGCTGGTGAAGAAGGTGGTGTCCATGGTGACCCAGTCGTTTATACCAGAAGGATGCAATTTTTCCAGCTCGTTCTCTATTGTATTCCTGATGCAATCAATTGAGTTTGAGAAATATTTTTTTAAATAAACAACTGAAATAAACACTTCAAATCATTTTTTTGATAATATGACACGGAAAAGGAGTACAGCGCCTGCTTTAATCAGGTTGTACATGGCAACCCATGTCACTTACAGGTCTGCTGCTATACGTATCACGGACATTATCCGCCATATCAGGGCATGAATTGAAATTGTTCTTACATTCGAAGTGTGGCATGACTCATTAGAATCACTAAATGACGATTAATAAGGCGTCAAATTACAAGTTAAAGAGCAAAACGGCGCAGTGAGGAGCGAACTTTTGACGTAGAAAATCTTAATTCGGAGCAGATATTCCATGGATACGCTTGCATAAACACGTCTCTTCAACAGTAATACCAATTCAAAAAAAATGTACATTATTAACACCACATATTTGAAAAATGATTTACCGTAGTGCATGCTCTTTCCAAATCGGTCGGGTGATGAAAGGGAAAAGGACTAATGCATGGCACCCAAAATTCACGTACTTCACCTCGGTCCTTCACCTCGCCACTGGAAAAAGTTCCTCACTGGTAAGGACACATGAAAGTCCATGAAGTTGTGATACTAACAAAGCAAACAGGGTTCACAAGTTTTTCCCTCTGCTGGCCCAAATCTCTGATATCTATCAACTATGGATAAGTTAGTCCGAGTTTCCATAACTACAACGAAGGTGCCCAAAATAGAGGAAAGAAGGAAGTACCATTTAGTATAGAGTTGAGGGGACGGGGAATTTATGCACAAGGCATGTTCTCATGCCAGACCTCCTGTACATATAAAAAACAAATCACGAAAGAAGTTTATGAAACAAGACGAAAGTCCAAGAAGAAAATCGGAGTTGCTGAAAAATAGTGGCTGTGAATTAAAAAAAGATAGTCTGTAATAAAACAATTATAATAATTTTACGGGAACGTTTCAACCGGGGTAATAAAACAAAAACCCTACTCTATTTTAACAAGAGGAAGGCCAACCTAACTTTCAACTCGGGGCCTCAATATTCCCCCTTGGGAGCGCTAATTCCCATGGATACAGTAGTTGTATCACTCCGAGGGGAAAGATTTTAATAAGGAAAATTTTTCCACTGCTCCTGAAGAAAGCTCAAAATAGCTCAACCAAAAAACTAAATGAAAAATGTTTAGATGGCAGTTTGAATTCCAATAAATAATATTAACTACTCCACTGCGTTAACAAACACACAACACTAAGGATTCAGACACCATGAATTCCGAAAACCATGAATTCAGATGAATTCCGTCCAATACACTCGACAATTCAGCACTCATTTACAACTACAGCATGATTTACTTGTACATATTCACCACAATAATAGCAGTACTTCAATGCATTTTGGCACATTTGCTTCTGTTACCTTTGCTACAAATTTTCACAAAGATTTGTACGTTCTCCCACAAAAAATTCTCGGGCCTACGGCTTAAAAAGTAGCTGATTAAAAAATGCCGTAGTTCGTAAAATATGGGTTTCATTGAAAAGAGCAGGAGTTAAAGTTTTATTTCATTACGATAACTGTGTCTATTAGGCACCTTACAAATAAATGTGACATTCATCACTAAATCGCCAAAAATTATGTCATCCAACAATATTTAATCAGAACTGCTCAGGTTTTCTATTCTACGGCAAAATAATAACCTCTGATCTTAATCCTATGGTGAGATTTCGACATGGCATTAAGTTCTTTTTTAAGAATAAAATGAACAGAAGTTGTCTTTACATGTCTCAGCAAACCATTTTCTGATTTCGTACAATCATCATTAATTAAAATTCTTACCATGTTAATTCTTATTTTTGTCCTTCTGGTAAGCTAACTAAACAAAATTATTGAAATAAAATAAATTTTTAAATGCTGCTCTTTTAGATGAAACAAATTTCAGCCATCTAGCACTAATATTTTACAAACTGCAGCACTTTTAAATTGGCTACTTTTTTAGCAGAAGCCCTGTATAATCTACCTCCCATAAATTTCTCTGTTGAAAGTACATGCCCAGGTTTGCATGTCATATAACCAAGTATTCTTTCAATCAAACGTGGAGCTCATCTTCTTCCAAACAAAACTACACTCTTTCGGCTAAATAATGTTATCCTGTCACAACACATAACAGAGTCTCCAAATTTTTATTTCCTTTCGATAACCTTCAGGGCAATTTGGATCATAAATCCTTTCGAGGGCAAGAACAGGATTTTCAGGTTTGGATAACGAATTCCTCTCGACAACCTAAATTGTCTCAGTTACAGTATCTATCAAATTTCTCTCAAATTATGATTGCAGGAGTCTTAAATATGTTGCGTAGGTATTTCCTGTAATACTTATTATAGGTTCCAAAATTTATTAGATGAATAACTAAATATTAAGGACAAAAGAAATACAATAAAGAACCAATGCTTTTTCTTCTTTGGAAGTTTAAATAAGCCATTTTTTTGCTGCCCAATTATCCGACGTGTGAAATTATTCCGATGTACTTCATGGATTAGATTAGATTATTAGTGAGTTTAAGCCTCCCTATCCGCTACAAAGGCGATCCAAAGAGAGGAAGGAGGAAGGCACCATTTAGTATGGAGTTTAGGGAACGTGGAATCTACGCAGAAAGGGCATAGAAACAGTAAGATGAGAAAGAAGTTTATGAAACAAGATCAAAGTTGAAGAAGAAAGTAGTTGGTGTTGAAAAAACAGGACAGCAGTGAACCGAAAAAAGATGGTCCGTAACAGAACAAACACCTATTTTATTTCAACAAAATGGAAGCCTACCTTACCCTTAGCTCGGGCCTGTACTTCATGGAAACATTTAGGGTTTACAATATCTAGCAGCCACACATACTCCATATAAACAATATCAATTATGCGCTATTATGAATTCCATGACAAATACCTGCGTAACATTGGAACAATATCATGCTGTCTACTCCCTTTATGTGATCACTCGTCTCAGACCAATTATTTCAGATGGTCACAAACACCCAAGCTGAACATTGGACCCAAACTAAAACACGAACACCCTCACCTTCTGATCGATGACCCTGAGCACATCAGCGTTGCACTTGGTTATCTCGTGGCCGTGTCGCAGGAGGAGCTGCCGCTCTTCGAACGCGTGTTGGGCCTGCATCTGCGGCAACGCGTGCAGGCGCGCCCTGCTGCGCGCCAGGTCCTGATCCGCCTTCTGCTGGTTCTTCAGCTGCTCTTTCTCTCCTGGCCACACAACACAAAATACCCTCAATTTTTAGCATTTTTCACATCTCCTAGAGCTCTAATTTCAAAATATTTCTATATATTGCCCAATGACTTTAGGCAAAGATCATCTAATTGTCCCTCTTTTAAACACAAATAGAATCTATAAATCATATGATAGATTAAACGCTAACAAAACCTAAGAAGGCTCGTTCCTACTCAGGCTCATGACATAACTAAATTAAATTTTTGACCTTTATAAAAGGATTTAATATAACTGCCATAGCGTTGGCAACAGAGATTCACTTCATGAGCCGGTATTTGAGCTTTCTTTAGAAGTTTGCATTACGTCTGCTAAAAAAACATATATTTGTGCCCTGGTGTAGATTTATCACTTTGTTAGATGCAATAACCAAAACTGCTTCTTTTGTTTCAAGCGACTCCTGGTGTATTTTGGCCTCTTACTTTATTCACATTTTTACATCCCACCCCAATATCTCACTTTCAGAATCATTTTCATGTATTTCCCACCTGCAACCTACTTTTTTCATGCAATTTTGTTAATAACAAATAAGTGTAATTAAAACGACTTGAACACTTTGCTGGATAAAAAATAATATAACATAACACTTAAAAGGCTACCAAATCTTTTGTTAACTTTAAAATCCAATATTGAGCTACAAGTCCAGAAAAAAGTGCATAAGGCAAAAACTAAAATCTTCTGTCTAGCATCTTGAATCCCTACGCTGCAGCATGGAACCACTCAGCATTATGGCTATTTAACTAATGAAAAACACCCAGCATCCTCAGACAACGATGCTTTCAAAGTATAATTTACCACAACTGAGCTTCATAATGACCTCTGTGTCGCGACAGCAAATTGCATCTCGTCTGATGCAGGTGCCTCTCCGTCATGTGCTGCAGGTCAGTGAGCTCAGCCACGATCTGCAGAACTGTGTCATCCAGAAGCAGTGCAGCTAACGATGACAGAAGGTCGTAACTCAAACGAGGCTGATACTTTCTGAAAGAATACAACTAGTTTGGCGTTAGTAACTAAACTCAGCTTGATTAATTTGTGATAATGGCATTTGAAGGTCAAAGATCCTTGAAGCACATGTATCCCAAATAGATTGTGCGTTTGTAAATGTATACAGTAACCTTGTATAACAATAAAAATTAGCCTAGGGACCAAAATCATGAAAAAGAAAATTGTCTCTCCTGCCACAATACTCACAAAAATTACACTCAGAGTTTGGAAACATAATAACACAGTGTAACAGCTTCAAACTTTAAACAGAAAGCTCTAAAATAATTCGGATCAGCGAGCAAACGGACAGGTTTGATATCATGCGTTCCATTCAGTCCCCATCATTCAACTCATCAGCGAAGTCAGCCTGTAATAAAAAAAAACTGCAAGCCCTCATTTCTGCAGCAAGATATCTAGAGAGAAAATTGAAAAACAAAAGCACGCACTATGAGAATATAAACTGACATTACCAGGGCTGAAGAAAAACTGTGTGAGTCTACTTCCATTTTCCAATCATTTTAGGCTCAGGTATTCAGTTTTACTACACTCCGCAAGTGACGGTGTCCTGCCAGGAAGCACCCTTTAACCTCTCTGTATTTTATCCCCTGTCTACCTCGAACAAATATTTTGCTGATACACTTGTTCTATACAAATGTTTTTCATTTCCACTTGACATCGTATTTTAACGAACATACTCCAATTAACTCTACCTTAACATTTATTGAGCACCGCCATAGGCTTCCGCACGGTTTCCCCATCTGTGGCATGTGACCTTTATTGTATTTCTTCAACATCTTATCCTCAAAGTTATATTCTTTGCTAATTTCCTTCTTTCACCAGGAAGTTACAACACTATGTATATTGAAGGAATTGCTATAATATATCTCTTCACAGATAAGTCGAACTTCATGTGCGCCGACGCTCTTTTCACTATCCGCATGCCACACATTTATCAGCCAATTTCTGCTCCACACTTACCTAGCTTTTTCTTTTGTTTGGAGCTGAGGGTAGCGCCAAGCAAGTTACATTCATTGCTCCTTTTTCTTATCATCACTCGTTTCAATACTTCAAACCTTCCCCTTATCTTGTATCTTTTTTATACTCATTTATTATTTTTTTTTACACACTCGAATTTACAAGTAACTACTACAGGGAGTCCTTGACTTACGATAGAGATTCGTTCTTACGATGTGTTGTAACACGATTTCTCGTGTAAGTCGGAACCACGGTAGAGGAAACAAGGTAGGTTCAAACCAGTCTTTTTTTCGTTGACGATGTGGTTTTGCTGACGTCACGGCAACGAACCAATAGCAGTGCTCGCCTCGCACCTGGTAGCACTGCTAACCCCCAAATCTGGCTCAACTATTTGCCTAACATCATTGCGTTTTGGTGACATAAAGTTTGCTTGAAATAAAGCCTTTCTATTGGTTAGCCGAACAAGAGTATGTGCATTTTCTCCAATATAAATGACCCTACCTTGTTTCCTTTACCGCGGTCGGAACACTCCAAAATACAGTACGCACGAACATAAGCATCAAAGTCACTCACTCACGGTAATGCAGTATTTATATTATCTTGATGTCAAAATTTAGGACATAAGACACGCTAGATCAGCTAAAACCTGATTCACTACAGTGTTTTAACACTCCACTTTTTCTTTCAGTTTCATCTAGCATTCCTCCATCACTAAGTTCACCTACACACAACAGACACAGCTCACTCCACTCGTTTTAGCTATCAAACGTGCACAGACGATTATTTAACATAACTATGTTTGGACAAAATACGAATTCAAGTCTAACATGACCTTCAACAATAACACTAAATTTTCTTAATTCCATTTAGTGAAGCTGCAAATATCTCTTTGAACATTAAATTCTTCCGTGACTCACACTTTTACTCATGCATTGCTATCGCTGAATCCTTGAGCTGTCAAGTTTCCAAGCCCAAGTATTTTCCCACTAGAACCATAGTCTCTGTTACTTCTTATATTTCAATATTTTCTGCATGTTTTTATTATTCATAAACATTTTCTGAAGAATCACACTATTATATAACATACACAAAATTAATCTACACAATACAAAAAGGGCACTCCTGCCCTACATCTTGTTCAACAAATTTCTCTCACCCTCATATCCACCTGCAAAATCTCACAAATACACAGTTAAAATCTTCTTGATACCTCTTAAAGTTATCAATACATATTTTTCGAAAATTGAGTGAGAACTTTTTGTATATGGGAAAACTATTCAAGTTAAGTTCTTTGAACACATTCTTTTCTTTTCAAAAGCTTGCATTACTCTAGAATAAATTACAGTACTGGACTGATTATATACTCTTTGAGATCAAAAGTATCCAGATACCTAGCTGAAAATGACTTAGCAGTTCGTAGCGCCCTCCATCGGTAATACTGGAATTCAATAGGGTGTTGGGCCTGTTGGCCCACCCTTAGCCTTGATGACAGCTTCCACTCTTGCAGGCATACTTTCAATCAGGTGCTGGAAGGTTTCTTGGGGAATGGCAGCCCATTCTTCACAGAGTGCTGCACTGAGGAGAGGTATCGATGTAGGTCGGCCAGGCCTGGCACGAAGTTGGCATTCCAAAACATCCCAAAGGTGTTTGATGGGATTCAAGTCAGGACTCTGTGCAGGCCAGTCCATTACAGGGATGTTATTGAAACTAAAAGAAGAGCTAAAATCTCTTGTGGTTAAATATTTCAAAATTAATTTACATGTTATTTTGTGAACAATTTTTCTATTAGATCATTTTTCTGTTTCAAGGAGAAACTTTCCGTTGCGATGTGATTCTCAATTATTTATGAATATTGTTGTGCACAATGTGCATCCAGGTACATCGGTTGCACCGGTCGTACCCTAGGACAGAGGATCGCTGAGCATAGGGGAGTCAGCTACCGCACAGGATCAAGGCTAGGACAACCACCCATTCTGCAATCCGTGTTCATGCAAACAACTGCAATTCAATAATCTCCAACAAGAATTTTTCAATCATAGGGCAGGGGCCAAATTTCACTGATGTATGCATTTTAGAATCTCTGCATATTTTAAAGGGTAGACCAGCACTAAATGATTGTCTAGTTCCTTCCCACTGTCCATTTCCATCTAATTTATCATAGTCTCATGAACCGTTGGTTTCTATAACTAATCAAATTTACTTTCATGTGTGTTTTTCAGCTGATGTTGGGATTTATTCCGAAACATTCAAAATAATGTTTAGAATTTTTTTCTATGCTTTTAAATTTTTAAGGGATGTTATTGTCATGTAACCACTCGGCCACAGGCCGGGCAGTATGAACAGGTGCTCGATCGTGTTGAAAGATGCAATCACCATTCCCGCATTGCTCTTCGACAGTGGGACGCAAGGTGCTTAAAACATTAATGTAGGCCTGTGCTTTGATAGTGTCATGCAAAACAAGGGGTGCAAGCCCTCTCCATAAGAAACATGACCACACCATAACACTACCGCCTCCGAAAATTACTGTTGGCACTACACACGCTGGCAGATGACGTTCACCGAGCATTCGCCATACCCACACCCTGCCATCAGATCCCCACATTGTGTACCGTGATTCGTCACTTCACACCACGTTTTTCCACTGTTCAATTGTCCAATGTTTACGCTCCTTACACCAAGCAAGGCGTCGTTTCATTAGACTTCTGACACAAGTGACACCCAATCATCTGACCACGGTCAAAGTCCGTGAGTTCCGCGGAGTGTCCCATTCTACTCTCTCACGATGTCTAATGACTACTGAGGTTGCTGATATGGAGTACCTGGCAGTAGGTGACAGCACAAGGGATTCAAAATGAAAAACCTACGTTTTAGGGGGTGTCCGGATACTTTTGATCACATAGAGTGCTTGTTGATTCCAAACATAAAAAGAATTCTTAAAATAAACTGCAACATGTTATGAGTGCAAAGTAATAACCATTTGAGTTTGCAACCAAACTTTAAACATTTACGCATCCCTTCATATTCGTTGAATACCCATACCCACAACTTACGGTGGCACTTCCCTGACCATGGCTTTGAGTTTATCCAGGAGTCTGTAGAGCTGCTCCTGTCGTCTGGTGTTGCTCTCGGCAGGGTCCCCATGCCAGCCACTTGTGCTGTTCATAGCTGTGGATTGCTACAGTGAACATTGTGGAAGAATACCTCAAAAATGAGCATTGGTGCAGTTAAAGTACAATTAAAGTTTCAGTCCTAGATGCAATACAAAGCTACAATTCGGAGCATGAAAATTGTTATGGTTGAATGGCTAGGCTGTGTTAAATTAGTTAAAATAGATGGTCTTTCCCTGCTTGTAAATTTAGTAAACAGGGTAACCTTCCTTACCTAGAGTACAATAGTAACCTTATTTAAGTTTCATTTAAGCTGTTTTCATAGTCCATTGAATCAGATTATCGGTAAAAAGTGTCTCGCATGAATTTCACCTCTAACATGGAAATGAGACCACTTTTTCTGACAGCTGGGACTTGTAAGTTTTTTATATTACTGTTTGCTGCACCTCAGCGAGCAGCAAATGCATGTTGTCTTTTAGGATGATCTCACTTTAAAATGAAATACCTGAGAAATGTTGCAATTACTCAAGAAATGTTACAATTACTCAAGAAATGTTGCTTCAAGATGCAAGACATTACTTCTACTTACTTTTTTATTTCCTAATTCATAGAGTATCCAAGTCCACACAGATATACAATCTTAGCTCCAGCTTTCAAAATTTGGCACATTCACGGCTTTGTGTAAAAATCTATTGGAAAAACACACCTGTTAATACATCAAAGTTAAGGAATAAATGAATATAATATACTATTAAATTAATCCTAGATTTATTAAAGAGTATATTGATATTTAGATTTAGCTATAACCTGGACACTGGATATTAGTTTCAGAATGTGATTTTTTTTCTGTTGTTCATAAAAGGATAGACTAATTCAAGATCTAGTACAACTTTACAACCAAAGGAAAAGAAAAATATCTTTTATTCAAAAGAACTACATATATTATATCAAAGGTAACACAACTACGTCCATTTCTTAAAAACTGAAATTTTGTACCACAATTTCACAGAGTAAAGAAATGTTTGAAATTATTAAGAAAAAAATAGCTCTAATAAATTAGGATACTTTATTTATTTAATAATATATATATTTTAGCACTTGATCAGAATTCAATTTCAAGTAATGCCTTGCATGCAAAAAAATTGATACCATATTTTTCTAACATTTAGAATGTATTTCTCTCACATTATGGTCTAATGTTTCTAATTTGATTGCAACCTTGTTTCAAAAAAAGTTAATAAAACGCAAGTAAAGAAAATGATAACGGAATAATTCATTTCAAGATTAAAAATAGACATAAAATTCCTATTCCTGAATTCACGGCAAGCTCACTACTGACAAAGTGAAAGTTTTGACAAATCTCAGCAAAAACTAGCTGGATATATTCAAGCAGTTTTGAGAATAGTAAAATAAACACAGAAGTAGAATATGTGAGCTTCACACACATATGTGAATATGATGCAGTGCATTTGAAAAATAAAATTTAATAACTATGAAATTAATAAATGCACTTGTGAAGTCTTGAAACATAAAAAAATAACTCTTAATGAAAATATCAACCTTCATACTTCATTTATAAGTATGGACCACTGATGTTTTGGTGAAATTAACACTTGCTATTATATGGTATACGTGAGTTTTGCTGAAATTTGAGATGAGTGGTTCCCAAAACAATCATTTGGAAAGTAAAAGGAAAATATCAAATATGCCTACAAAATTAGTATATTTCACAATCAATCATTCAGGAGATACAGTAATGCAACAAACATAAGTATTGACCTAATTGGAATGTTAAGAAAAATGTAGTGATAATTCTTATCATTTGATTCAACTAAGCATTATGGTTCCATAAAGCTAAAACCTAACAGCTAAATAACTGTAAGCTATCTTAATAGCACAGTATAACTAACATTTCTGTTTATCATTGATACATAAAAATTGAATGTCAAAAAAATATGCTAGAAGAACCAATCAATACAACATAATTCTAGCCATTGGGTAATGGACAATTTTACGTCTGTTCATGTCTTATACCTACGGAGGTCTTGAAAGGTTTCAGAATTTTTGATCAAACTTTAACCTTACATTCCTGCAGGTTTAATAAACATAATTTACTCATTATAAGGTCTTCCAAAATGTTCAACTTTGAAATACAGAAATTTGAAATATTAAGTACAAAATAATTTAACTCATTGATTTTGTATCTAAATTCACCATTTCTATCTGAATTCTCTAATCAACACCAAAGATTCAGAAGCACTTGAGGATACCAAAAGAGTTTAGCAAATAAAGCACCAATTCTATCAAAAGAAAAAGTTATTGGTAAGTTTACTGATGCTTTTGTAATAATTGCTGAAACTCCTAGTATCTTTGCACAAGTTCAGCTGTCATTCTACTGGCACAAGCTTTGCATTTGCATTGTGGCAGATGGGTAAAATTTGGAATACTTTTCACAACAACTAAACCAACTAAAAACTTTGTTTTCCTTAGTCTAAATCCATTCAGAATTATATTATTCATTCAAAAGACTTGTTTCTATTTAAATGTCTTGGTAACTTTTACATCAAATATTGTAGTAAACCCTTCCATGGAGTAAATAATGATTATTTAACCTATAGCCTAAAGTTGCAGGAAGTCGGGAACCTTGGGTCAATGTTTGTTTAAAGAATTTTAAAATATCATGTAAAATACCATACCTTCAATATTTAGTAAGAAAATAAGTATCATGGTTGTAAACTTGGTTATTAATAATATACACTTTGCAGTATCAATAATGCTGTTGCCATGGATTGTATAATTTGTATTTCTTTAGAACAAAATGTTATTTGATCATTTAAAGCATTTAATTCATTTTTTACATGTTCTTTTAATATCAAGAATACAGAGACAGAGAAGGTATAAAAGTTCCGATTTACATATCTTAAACTTTTCAATTAAAAGAATTATTAAATTAAAACTTTAAAATAATGTTTCTGGGAAATTTAGAAGGTGGTTATGGTTGATCTTAGTTTACACAATAACCAACCAAATGCTGCAATTTGTATTATTCAAATGCAGTCATTTTTGACAAGCTTTGTAAAAGACGAAAAATAAAATTAGGGTAGATTTCAGATATGCAACTCAATATATACACAACTTTAGGCTTGTAAAATCCTAAATAACTTTTTAATATCTTATTTCAAACAGACAAACATAGCTAAAAATATTTTAATGGAAAATACGGTCCACTGGAAAATATAAACTTGAACTTAAACGCAGACAGTGTCGGGGCCTTTGAAACGACCTACAATTCCCTCTAAAATACTCACAATATTCAGTGCTCAGAGAGCTCAGTGCCTGTGTATCAGACTTGTCTACTAAACTACTCAGGATCTACCAATCCTTGTCACAAACTGCCATTATACGGCATCACTGGGATAACCAGTGATGCTAACTGGCTCATTCCAGTCACTGTCTTTTACTCCAGGCACGTAGAAGAAAAACTTTCATAGCTTCAATGACACTCAAATTACACTTCTGATCTAATCCAATTATACAGCACATATCAGCGCAAGTATTGTTGTTGTTTCCGGTTTAATAAAGCTTTGGAGACGATTCCCTGCAGCCCCACGCCTTCAGAGTTGTAGATGTATGCTCTGCAGTTCAGCGCACAGGCTGAAAGACGTTACAGGAAGTTTTTCTGCGAAGTGCCACTTGACGAATTCACCCACTTCTCTGCAACATCACAATTTTAACAAGATTTTAGATGGTTTAAATTTTTCTTATGGATGATAGATATTGTACAACAATATTAACAATTTGATTTTGAGTGAGTTCCATAAAGGGGCCACCTCCAAGCAAATTTTTTAAGCAGAACGGTACATCTAGTAGGCTCAAGAAATTTTTCATGGAAGCACATTCTCTAGTGTAGCATCAGCAGTAGAAAAAAAAGTGGTCAATATTTTCCTCAGCATCACAAGAGCAATTTGGATCATCAACAATATTGAAGCGGTGTAGGTTTGACCGAAGCCCCGTGTGTCCAACACGCAGACGAGCAAGTGCCGTCTCTACGCAGCGGATCTTGTGTGCAGCCCATGACCACCTCGCCGTATTTTCTCTGATTTTCAGTAAATGTCGTCCTTTCCCCGTCAGTTGAACCCCCCCTCATCCATTCAGTGTTCCGTTTTAATTCGAAGGCTTTACATATGAGACTCTTTGTTTCTTCATATGAGGTTGGTGTAAGCGTGCAGTACCGCAGCAGATGGGCATCTTTGGCTGCCTCATCAGCAGCCTCATTAATAGGAACACCTTTATGGTCTGGAATGAACTGCAGGTAAGCACCGTGGGAAGAGGCAGTGGTGTACAGCTTGGCTTGTATGTCACACACTAAGGGGAGATAGTTTTTTGGCTTTCTGTTCAGTATGAGGTGCAAGGAGCTCAAAGAATCACTAAAAATGACATACTTATCCTCCACATTATTGTTCAACAGGATCAATGAAGAGCTTCCTTGATAGCCAAAAGTTCACACTCAATGATTGTATCTGTGGATGGAGTTTCCAGTTCATGGTGACTCCTCTTGAAGGGACAACCACTGCAGCAGATGAGGAACAGGTAAGTTCAGTAATGCAAGATCCATCAGTAAATAAAGGAGTGTATCCAGAGAACATTGTGTCCATCAATTAATGATACCTTTGAAGAACAATTTGATTAGACAGGGAAGATACTGGGGTAGGCAAAAAATTAGTTAGGACGTGGGTTTCTACTTTGAATCAGGAAGGAAATGGTGAAACCAGTGGTGCTGCATTGAGAACTGGAATCTGCAGGTTTACACTGGAAAAAAGAGTTCATACACCTGATACCATGGATGGCAAAAGTATAGAAGAAACTTGCTGTAGAGGGAATGGAGCTTGAAGTAAGTTGTTAGCAATTTCACTGGAAAGTTGCTGTAGTTTGCTGTAATACGAACATGTGAGTTGATCTCTGTATATTGGCAAAGGGAAAATATACGTTTCCACCTCCAGCAAAGCTATGGGAGAAGTTTTGCGGCATCCAGTAGCAAGGCGCAGGCACTGATTTTTAATGGTGTTTAGTTGTAGGAGATTTGAAGGAGCAGCAGCACCATACAGAGGGGCAGCATAGTCTAATTGGCTGCAAATAAGAGTTCTATAAAGGTACAGTAGTACTTGGTCAGCACCCCAATGCCTATATGATATAGATTGCAGTAAATTGAGCAACGGCGTGCAAGATTGCTTGAGATATTCTATTTGATGATGCCAGCAAAGGTGAGGAGAGTCCAGCATGACTCCCTGATACCTGAGTTGCTGTAAAAATTCCAATTGCTGTCCTCCTACTGTGATGGGGAGTGGGTTAATTTTTTTATTTGTGAAAAACATACACTTGGTTTTCTTTAAATTTATTTTTAGACCCCATTGTTTTGACCAAATATTAAGGGAATTAAGCTGCTGCTGTAGGGCATCCGTTGCAACTTGAAGACTAGGATGTTGGGTGTAGAAGGTGAGATCAGCAGCATACTCACAGGAGCAGATCCCTGCCTCCACCGGTATATCCCGCATCATGATGTTGAATAACAA
>JACJUY010009041.1:0-30639 GCA_014220935.1 Platorchestia sp. MABIK | reverse complement strand
GTCTGGAAATTTTCATAGACGTACGTCCCATAGAAAAAAAGTTTTCATTTTTTGGATATGGTTACCTTAACGACACTTTCTTTATTTGGACATAAATCTCAATGTTGAGAAACCATCCAAATTGGACATAAAAATAGGACAACTACACCTCTAAATGCAAACATGCAAAACTCTAGAAGATGCTTATTTTAAAAATAAAAAATAACACTTCAACTTGGCTAACATACAACTCCTATATGATTATTTACCCAACAGCCCAATTTAACTCATTCTTCACAATGAATATGCAAGAATATAGAACAGAAATTGCTCAGGAAAGCATGTACAACAACTTAGTCAATGGCATAATATAAGAATATTACACCCTCCCCAAAAGTCAACCCGTTGAAAACAACAAATATTACCATATGTGATTACTGCTAAATTAGATTTAGTTCAATAAAATTAAACATTTCAACATTAAACCTGCAAGTTAATGAATAAATCAAGACCAAAATTTTCATAAGAAAACCATTATTTGACCATCTTTTTCAGTTTCTGAACAGAACTCAAATTTTCATCCCAAACATGCATACTCAATGAACTTCTCACAAGCTTATGAATCTAACCTCAGATTTTCTCAGATTTTCATGTGTATGTAAGAGAGATCTATCTTGCTTCAATTATTTTAAAAGTCACAAATGTTTCAGTATCAAATGAGGAATTCATGGACTGATCATTTAAAGAATCTGCGACCATGCCGGCCAGTCAGATCTAAGCAGCAATAAAGAATGAGGGCAACTAGGGGTTCAAATTTTCACACGTTTACATACAAGTGTGCTATCGCTGCAAATGTAATTTTGTACCGATATCACAGATGTACGTTTCAAATGTGTAATCAATATGATTAATAACAGCAAGATATATAGTGAATTACATTCTCACCAACTCACGGAAGCTTTATTGACAGTGCATGTAGGTCCAATGGTCATAAACACCACTCCCAAACATTCCAAGTCACACCCATAACTAACGTGATACAGATATACTTTTATACGCTCTATACTTTCATAAACTAACAGCTAAATTACGATATAAAAATGATATAAAACAAACAAAACATCAGACACCTTACCTCATACCGCAAACTGGTGTAAACAACTGCGGTCTGCAGGCATGGAAGCCAGGGCTCCCACTCTAAATTTTCAGATAAACCTAAATTGAACTTGAAAAAAAACCCAGATTCGTTCAAAAAAACCTAGAAGTGTTTTTTGATCAGCCAAAAAGTGAAAAGTTAACATACTTGAGTGAAAATAATGATGTAAATGCTGATTTTAATCCTGTTCCTCCTCTTAATTCTCTTCTGTAGCGCAAATATCGACATTAAGACGACTTTTTTGTTGTGCATGGCGCTTTTCATTATGCTGGTGATATACTCCGTTGATGACATCTCTTACCAATTTCGGTTTAGGTTTCAAATCGTGACAGGTTTTACACTCTTTCTATTAACCAATCTTCTCTGAAAATTTGCGTATGCCACTTTTTATACATCGATTTCGGAGGGCTAGCCAATTTGAATACTAGTGCAGCTAGAATATGAAAATTAAATTTGTACAATAGAATTTTCGACATTCACTTAAAGAGAATGCACAACCAGTTCTACGATCAGAATGCACGTCACCTCACTGCAACAAGCCAAGCAAATCGAAGCAACACAACTTACACAAGCTCACCATGAACTGCTCCATCCCCGGCTTGGTCGAGCTTGCAAGTCGTAAGATACTCTTTCGTTACGTGTTTTTAAGGGCGAGAATCTGATTAAATACCTTCTGCCCCGTCCGTTACCCGTAGTTTTGTATCTAATATGCATTTTCACATGGTTTAAACCCATAAATTCTTAACTTCATTATTTAATTTACTCGAGAAAATGATGAATATACTTTCTGACTTCAAAAAACCCAGATTTAGCGATATTTCAAATATTAAACCTAGAAACCCAGGCGGGATCGAAAAAAACAAGATCTGGGTGGAAAAACCCATGAAAAAGGAGCCCTGATGGAAACACTGAATACCGCGCATACGCATGGAACCATGTGCGCGGGTCAAGGGAGTGTTTTCTCAAGCGTCAGTGGAAGAGAGCAAAGATAAAGAAATTATTGAAAATCAAGAATGTCATCAAGAAAGTAAAACTAACTATAAAAATCTAAGCTAAAGAGTGTTACATTTGTTTCTAATTCTGAAAGCATATTCTTTGTTTAATAATAAATTATTTCATTTTCCAATCAGAATAAATCTTCAAAGAACTTGTTACACGGCGACTTGTAACTCAAATAACTTTTGCTATGGCCGCCAGCTGTCATCTTACCTATAGTATTCAATGCTGGAGCAGGCAGATGATAGTCTTCACAACATACATTGCAGTGCCTAAGCCCTGATTTTACTGTCAATATGGTTCTAAGCATTAATAGTTCTAATTTACTTTTTTACAAATTTTAACAATTTATTTAAAACAACGATACATCAGCAGATTGTATCTTAGAACTATTACAATGAGCACATCTAAGTATGGTTACTTGTCGGCCCAAATAAGTTCAGCAACTTCAATGGCATCCTATCATCAACACTATTTTAAGGTGAACAATTACGTTTAATTTAATTCACTTCACATAGTTGCACGCTCGACTGATCAATGAATTGATTCGCTCAAGAATCGATGTTTAATTTGACAACAATATTAAATCTATGTCATTAGTCATGGCAAATTACTTTATGAATATGAATCGAATAGCAAAATAAATTTGACCTGATTACCTTCTGTGATTAATTTTCCGGTTGAAATATAAGTTCAATTTGAGTCCTGTGTAAGAGCTCTAACTTATGTATTATAATATTAATATTCATTAAACTAAATATCTTCCTGACTTGAACAACTGTATTCGGTAGTACTAACTGTTCAAGTTCGCTTCGGGCTGACTGATGAAAAGTTTTTTCTTTTTCTATCTAGCAACGACAAAGGTGATAAATAAATGAAAAGCAGGGATCGCTTAGATGTAGTCCAGAAAACGAGGACTCTATGCCCAAGGTGGGCTTCCCCACAGGATGCCCTGCGCATAGAAACAGCAAATTAAGATGGATGAGTTTGAAAAGTCAAAGACATAAAAACTGAAAAAACTAAGTGGGCGTGAATGGCAGAAATGCCGAAAACCCGTCAATGGCTAAGATAACTTAACAGTATCCTCCCTAGGGTACCGTTCCGCATGGTATACGATAGATAAACCTAACAAACCTGAACACTTATTGCCTATCCTATTTGCAATATTATTCTTGTACTTTTTACTTTCGATAAATACTTTTTGTCTTCGACAGCATTTTTACAGAGATTTAACAAAAGGTCACTGGCTGGGATTGTAGAATGACAGCGAATGTATGAAGCAAATTTATCAGCCATTTTTCCAATTTTGTAAAATTTTTGCTCCTAAAAAGTAATATATGAGAAACACTAACCGGGACTACACTAATGTGTTTTTTGGTGGATACAAATATTTATATTTATGCAAACGAAACACTTGTGGGATAAATGAAGCCCTACAGAATTTTCTGACCTTCATTTTAGTACTATTTTGAAGTCTGTACCAGTGATAGTTTAGCAATAAGTGTGTCCTCTTCAGTATTCCAGAAAATGATTCCATGAGTGGTTTCTAGGCCCAATTCCAGGTCAAACACAAAAAGTTTACACGACCAAGAGCGTTGAAAAATATATCCACCTACTCAGAGCTACAAGCTCTTCCTAAATGCGACAGTTTCCAAACTTCTCTTAGCAATTTTAAATATAATAAATTTACAAATTGAGGCATATTTTTTAAAATTTCAGGATATTTTTTCAATAGTTCAATGTACTTTGAGCTCTCTTACATCTTCTAAATGTCAAAATAATACAAAAATTACTACTATTGGCATTAATAAAAATATGTGTGTATGTTACACACACAATTCCTTTTGAAGAATCAAATGTCAAATTGTTTTGTCTTTTCTGAGGGTAAAACACTAATGTTACTAACTTTTGTGAGAAGAGGTTCGTCAAAAATGGTTTCCCAACCATTTATTTACATTAAGAAAATTATTTCGTACAACATCGTACACACTCCAAATAGAATAAATTATAAGAACAAAATTCGTTGAACAATTTCTGTTTTTTCTACTTAGAAACTTGAACGAAAATCGAATAGTTTAGTTATAATACATTTTTCTTGTTCCCAGCTGTCCCTGAACTGCCCCATCTGCTATGAGTCATACAACAACCGGGAGCGGCTGCCCAAGATGATGAACTGCCTGCACACGACCTGCTTGACTTGCATACATGACATGATAAAGGCCGAAACTCCCGAAGTAAGGCAATAATATCGCACCGTATTTCTTTGTATTGCTCTCGCATTGCGGGAACTTAATCGACCTGCTATTGGGTCACAAGTGGGGAATGACTTCATCGCATTTTTAGATAACGTGCGCGACCTTCACTTATGTAGACTGATATGAATGTAATCAGAAGGGAAGCATAAGATAGGAAAGTTTGTTCAGTGAAATGAGTTCTCTTCACAATTACTTTTTGGTTTTCTGGTATTCTTTACAGCCCATGCCACAAGCAATGACAGCTGGGTAGGAAATCCAATTTTTATTTATTAGAATCAATGACATGTCAAGTAATCCTGAAGGCTTAAATCGAAACGGCTGCGTAAAAATTGCAAAACTATAATAATAAATAATAGTGATGGTAGGATGTTTCTTCGGAGTAGTGCAATCGCATAAAAAGCCGTGATTGACCTATATTCATCTATTATAGTGTCCTTGGCCTCAAAAATCAGTTAAGCAGGCAAAAGTTTCCCAGTTCTTTTAGTACTCGAACTTTTCAAAAAAACGTGTTTTCTACCCTGTAACGACGCATTCTTAATTTTTGATAAGCTTATTAAGCTCAAAAAAGTACAAAATTCAAATAACTGCAACAGTTTCTAGTACATGTAGTACTGCAATTCTCCGATGAAACACGTGATTCGTCGAATGCTTGAACACCGATCGCTCTCGCACTTAACTTCTTAAGACTTTATCTTAGAACTGGATCTTTAGAGAATAGAATTCATGGAAAACAGCTTTGGAGTCTTAAACCTCTGTCAAATTATGTCATACTGATAATACGTGCACCAGATATGTTATGTGTACTCCCTCTCCTAATTTTATCCTAAGTTTACATGCAGTTTAACATTTTCTCATTCCATTCATTACACCATAAAAATATCCAACCAGAGTTATCTGGTGAACACGCTCTTCATGGTGGAAGAAGACAGCCGGAAACACATTAAATTTACAAAAGGATCGAAAAACAAAATGTTTTTCAGGCTTCTGCTGAGGTGAGGGGCTCGGGTACAGTGAGTGGAGCAGAGTCAACCCAAGTGAGTGGCTTCGTGAATACGAGCTCAGTGTTACGTAAGAACTATTACAGGTGGAATAAATAGTAGCAAAAATTACCTACAGAATAATTATTATCTGAGACATTCACTCAGACTGGCGATTTTGAGGAAGCATCCAAGTCAGAAATGTTTATTTTTTCCTACTGCTACGCAGTGACCATAGATGAGGAATTACTTTTGAGTAATTAAGAAGTCATGCGAAAGAAATAGATATTTATACACCATGGGCAATTCTAGGGTTGTTGTTACAACGTCTGACAACCCAAACTATGCATCTACCCACGAAGTTACGAAAGAGGACTGATTTTTTTAAAAATTCAGATTTCACGGATTGTTTTTAATACCCCTGATGCTCCAAACTACGGTATTTATAAAGCTATAAAATTACGCAAACGAATTACAGTAGAGTTTTTACAGCCTACCCAAGCTCGTAACTCCTGATGGGCTTAGAATCAATGACTTCGTTAAGCTGAAGGAAGTGTCTTACCAAAGAATGGATATGAACTGAAGTATCATTAGCGTAGCATGTTGCTTGCCAATGCATTCGTCCGAAAAATTGTAGCTGCTTTCTTTACTTAGTGGACATCGAAAACATCTGCTTTAAAAGAAGACCTTTTCATCGGGCAAAATTTTGCACTTCCTAACTACGTCATACTAAGTAGATAGTACAAAATATTAGAGCAGAGAACAGCTCGAGTCTAGTACAAGTTGGGCTTATAGCAGTATTATTTTGAGTATCATTCTTGCTTTACACAATCGTGTATGTGCTTATGAATATCTTCTTCCACTTCAACGGTTTAGGAGGGTTTGGTTTAGAAGTCTTGTCTGGCAAAAACTTGCCTGGATTGCAACTTAAATTGACGATTCTGAGGAAGTACCCAAGTCAAATATTCCATTTTCTTATAGCTCCTCAGTGAGGACAGCTGTGGTATGTGGCTTGAGCGATTGGTAAGTTAGTGTAAGGTTCGATGCTTTGCACTAAGCAATTTTCAATGAGAGCAAATTGATTGAAAAGAGTCGGTCTTCAGCTCGTGCGCGTAAACAAGATCTCGGATGCAAGAAACACGAGAAATTCCTCCTTTTGCGAGTACAACACTTTGTTTTCAAAATTACTGCTGTCTAGTATAGAAGGAAATTCCCAACGATTATTTTCAACTTATAGGGATATATTTTCTAGGTGTGGTGCGTGTGTTGTGCGGTTTAAAAAGAGACTGAATCGTCACAGATGCTTGATGACTTTTCGAGATTCCACTCATACCTACTCAATAAATGCTGAATAACGGTCTCATTCCAGACGGATAATCTGTCTCAGTTGGAGAGGCTTCGTCGCCGTGCGACTTCGACCATTCCAAACCTGAGGACTAGCATGCTCAACGCCCCCGCTCCGCCCGTGCCAGAGCTACCAAACAGCACGACGTTCTCATGTCCATTGTGCAGGACCCGTATTAACACCAATAACCTCCAAACCAACAGGTGAAATGCCTGTGGTAGATGTAGTGCTGGTAATGCGCTGTGAAGGTGTAAGCTCTTTCGTGGTAGATACCCTAGTAACGATGGGTAAAGTTAAAACGATTGTTCACTCGGAGATTATACGTGCTTCTGTTCTCAATTTTAAATGGTTTCTTGAAAAATTCTTTGATGAAACCTGAAATCTTAAATCAAATGAAAAATGGTAGAACATGTTTAGCTATGGCCTGTAGTTTCATTGAAGACGCTCATGTAGATTTTTATATGTTATTACGTCTGATTATTTTACAAGAATAGGGCATAAATCAGGATATTACTGTATTTGATTCTTTTCTCCTGATGCATTTTTCGGCAGAAGCGACTACTGCGATCACTTGAACTCTAACACTATTTTTGACTGCTTGGGGTAACTTTGGCTTCAACTTATTTTCGTCTAAGGTACATCATCGCTCAACTTATTTTTGTCTAAGGTACATCATCGCTCACATTGAAGACATCAACAAGCTGAAGAGGCTATCCGCCAAACATACGCCAACAGCCCAGAGTACACCTAATCCCACAGCGTCACCGAGAAGTTCGGTGTTGACATCTTCTACCTTCGATGTGTACTGGTGCGTCCATTGCGGTGCTCTTGCTACGGTCAACGTGTGCACCGATCATGAGAAAGTCTCATTTGACAAGGTAAGTAAAGCTGCACTCGGTTGAAAAAACAATTACCAGCTAAATTTGAAGCATTTTACCACAGCATCTAATAACGATAGTTCTTCACCTGAACGTGGCACACAGACTTGGCGTTTCGACGTCATCGTGTTATGCGTTATGTTGTCACGCAGTTTGAACGCGGTGAGTCGGTAGGAGGAGTAATGTTTGGAATATTTTCTCTTTCTTTTACAGTGGATCAGAACTCAGTCCGCGAAACTGAAAGATCGCGCGACGATGATGGAGATGAACGTCGACAAGCAGGGAGAGAATATGCGAGCTATAGAAGGGGAGCTTCAGACGATCGTGTCCGCCACACGCACACTGCTGAGGTGAAAACAAAGTTTACAAACATAGTGTTGCATGGAATTTTAATTACAAAATGACTCAATTCTTTTATGGGTGTACAGAATTAAGTTTTATGCGAGTATTTTACCTACGCATTTAAATGATGACACTCCGACATGGAAAAGAAATAGACCGAGTAGCACCATGTGGAGGCATTTTTTCATGTGGAAGTTATGACAACACAGCTGCTACGTATCTAAATGCTAGCCGTAATACTTTATAATCCATCGCTTATAGGTTAAAAATCAAATTTCCATGCATTCAGTTTCATTGGTTTTATTTATGAAATAGTATTCCAAGGCTGTAATGATTGACGCTAAAACTAGAAGGCTGACAAATGTGATTGCTATGAATTAAATTTCGATCTACAGTAATGAAAACAATATCCTCTCATTTATTCAATTTTTTTTAGGAATGCTGTACAATTGCTGTTTATGAGCATTATTTAATCAATGATTTAAAAGATTTGTATTTCAGCCCAGAAAAAGATAATTCAGCCCGCATTTCAGTACACACGTCTGTTGAATAGTTGATTTCTCCGGACGGAAAAGTTCAAGCCAACTTGAAAGAAACGTGGTTAGCGGGTGTTTATTCTAGTACGAATAAATCGGAATAAAAATAAAATTCTAATCTACTCCAGCGAATTTAACTCCTATGTTCCCAGGAAAGTAGAGTCTCAGAACAAGGAGTGGAAGCGTTTAAAAGGACGTCTGCAGTCTGTCTCTGCAGGCTGCGAGCCCCACAACAGCCGCAACTTTGTATCTTCCATTTCTGGTGGCCGTGTACGAAACGATGCAAACAAAGCCAAGACAGACTTAGCGCTGAAGATTCAAGAAATGGTAACTAAGGGGGCATTCCAAGATTAGCAAGCTTCAAAATGTCATATCTCTGTTTCGTCCTGTAGCTGAGCCACAGGGTAGGAAAGAAGAGTCTCGCATGCGGGAATAATTTACAGAATGTTGAAACAAATTGAGTGTCTGTGAATGCCGAGTGCACGTTTGTGGCATGCGCATGAACTGCCATGTTAAGGTATAGAATGATGGTAGAAGATCATCTAAAAAGTATTCTTGTGAGTCCTAGGTTAATGACGCTCCTCTCCAGAGTTGCTCTTGAATTGCAAGCTGAAAGCAATCTCAGTGTTCATATTAGAGTAAAATGCTGGTTTGCTAGTTTTTTTTAAATGTGGGGTATAAATGTCTTTTGAAGATTTGGCTTGAAAGGCGAGAAGCGAACAAATCAAGTTTGCTGCTTTAACACGAACTCGTAAGCAGCGATGTGGTAAGCAGCGACTGTCAGTGTTTCAGAAGGGGCCTAGTCCTGGGCTGTTTATTTCTGAGGCTTATCCTGTCACGTTCTTAAACACACAGAATGTTTCAGAACAAGAGGTACAAAATTTCACACCATGTGGAAAAACGCCAAATAAATACTTTTTCTTCTATGAAATTTTCGAAAAAATCGGGTATTTCTGATATTGATGCTAATTGTTTTAAAAGATGAAATTCAGAGACACAATAAATCGCAATATTTATTTTGAATTCAAGTTACAAACACTTCTATTCTATGAGAGTTTACACAAAATAATATTTACAATAATAAATTTCTTAAACTGTTCATGTTACCGGCGTCGTGGTTACTTTGAAACTGAACAGTGCCAAGACGACAAACAAGAAGCAGCCTGGAGCACGATCTGGAACATCCTACAACTTTCTTGCTAAAACTTTTTACAGAATGTCACTAAAACAAAATTGTATTATTGTAAACTCTCATAGAATAGAAGTGTTTGTAACGTAAGTTGAACATGAATATTACGAGTAATTATGTCATTAAATTTCATCCTTTAAAACAATAAACACCTAATATCTCAAAAATCCGATTTTTTTTCGGAAAATTTCATAGAAGAAAAAGTGTTTATTTGGTCATTTTCTACTTGGTGTGCAATTCCCTGTATTTCGCACACAATGTAATCAGTATGTATTGGGTGCTGCTGAGTGAAGCCAGAACGTGCACATGTAACTTGTGTTGAGTGACACCATTGAGGGTAAAGGGCCGTTTACACTAGGGGACATTTCGGCCGTGAGACGCGACACATGTATACGAGGCTCACCACTGAGTCTCATTTATGTGTGTGTTTATGCGAAGTTCCCTATTCGCCACTGTTGTTCCGAAGCTTTTGTGTGTCGCGCATTACGAATTCGATCAGAGCGAATAAGGAACTTCGTATACACACACAAATATGAGCCTCGATGGTGAGCCTCGTATACACGTGTAGCGCCTGCCCTTAAGCCTTTCATTTGTGCATCGTGACAACAGATTATCACTGAAGCAGGAAGACCATGGTGTTGACAGACGCTGTTGGTTATCACTGTAGCAGCGAGAATATATATTGGCAAAGTTGGAGTAGCGAGATCATGACCCATCACTGGAGTAGAGTCAGGCAGAGCAAGTAGGCCTATCACTATGAAAGCAAATCGCTTCGCCGTGAGGAAAATTACTGTTTTTCAAACACCAACACTCATGTGCGTAGTCAGCTGTACATTGACCATGTGCTTCTTTTTAATGACAATGTGTTATTTTGCAGACAAAGGAGCTAGAGAGAATAAGGAGTGATTCAATCAAGATAGAAAACGCGGGCGTGATGGAGAACGATTGCCTCATGTGGAGCAGTGACAACAAAATCTACGTAAAGAAGGGTACAAAAACTTACACCATATCTAGAGAAGATGGTAATTACGCCGTGTAACGTGTTCTAATTTAATTTTATGCACGATTGAAGGCGTCTACAATCACATGTGTCGTTCGCTTCTTAATTCCTTGTTTCCTCTGACCAATTATTCCATGAGTCAAAATTATTGTTTAGAAAATAAGTTTCAATGATAGATTCATGTGTGGTTTTTCTAAAATAGTTATTATAAATGAACTTGTTTTTAATTTTCGTCGGTGCAGCTCAATGTCTCTCTTCAGGTTTAGGAATATAAGTAAATTCTTGTCGCGTCGAATATTCATTTAATGCAATGCTATATGTGTAAAAAATTACTTTATAAATAAGCTCTTCGGAGGCAGAAAAAAGTTACATTTTTCGTCTGAGCGCTTGGCAAAAAGAACAATAGTAAATAGAATAGCAATGGGACATATTGCGTCTCATTGAAAAAATGCACTTGAGTAGAGTCAAGAAAAGATTTGGGTGCGAGGTGAAAGAACCTAGATAAATATTTAGAAGAACCTAGATAAATATTCTTCTTGTTTTGAAGGTGAGAAGAACACCGGAAAATCATGCTGCTCTCTAAAGCTGAGTTTCAATGTCTGAGTGAGAATTTCTCACTAAAAGACTCAAGTGTGCACTCGCTGATAAACATGAATCATACTTTTCAAATAAGTGTTCAATTAACAGAAAACATTTGTTTTGTCTTCCGTGTTTTACGCTAAAGCATTAAATATAATTGTTAGAATTTCTCAGCGTGCGCTAACTTAATTTAAAATTTAATGTTCATTTTGAAAGACTTTACGAAAGTCTTTTTGATCAACATGGTACGCAAAAGAAAAATTTATCGAAGTTTTGATTATCACGTTTTTTCTTTCAAAAATCATGCACATTTCAAAATACAAAAGGACATCATTTGATTTAATTCAAAATAGAATATCGATCTTCTTCTTATTTCAGCTAGCGAGCCCGAAACAACTGAGTATTTGAAATAGTAGAATGTGATAAATCATGTACTTTTGTTTTAATTAATTGTTATATTGTGGTAGAAAAATTTTGCAAATAATGAGGCCCTGAATGTCAAAGCTTTCTAGTAAAAAATTCGATTGAGAAAATATTTTTCTGAACAAACTCGCTTTGTTCTGTTACAGTTCTATTACAAAGTAATCACTTACAGGAATTCGTGTACTCACTTTTCCTACATTTTATAAGGACAAAATACTGAACATAAGATGGCTCACTTGTGATGTATTTAGGCTCAGAAAAATTAAATTGATTTTAATTTTTGATAAATTTTATCAGTAAGACGACTTACGTTATTTTCGTGAAGACGCAATTTCCTCTCAAATTCTGCACACTAATGTTGGTATAAAAGTCTGATGTTAACTCTTGACCGGCTACGTTGCTTAAATCATTTATGTTTCTTTAACTGAATAGTGTTAAGGATTTGATGTTTTGTATCAGTAGAGCTTCTTGAGTAAATTTCGAGATAAAACCATGAAATACCTTCGGGGATATGTAACCTTCACGTCTTGCTTCTATTGACCTTGCGAAACCGAACTTCGATAAGCAAAATTGGAAAAGATGGACGCAAAACTACGTGGCGTTTTAAAGTACTGGGAAACAAAATCATATTCTAGGTACAATATTGCTACTTTCAAACGAATAAACACATGATTTCGTATGTGCAAAATGTTATTGTGTTGAACTGCGATGCCGCCATACAAAATCTAGCTGCTTTGATCTAGGTATCTAGGTTTTGTTTCATTCATAAGCAACTCGTGCGTTCCATGTAACTTCTGCGTACTTTAACATGCAATACACGTGAGAGCTAGCGGTTGACGTTATTTTTTATCAATAAAAGAAGTATCGTTAACTCGAAGCTCAAATAAATAAAATATCACCAGCTTTTGCACAGCGACAGAGCGACGGTCACAGGACAATTAAAATTGTAGGATGTGAATGACAATGTGAATCTGCAGAGTATATATAAAGGCCATACAACGCGCGCGTTCAGTCGTTCGTCGGATGTTGAGTAGTAAGGAAGGCAGTGCGTCACGATGAGCCGGTACGCGTTACTCGCAGTGTTCGTGGTTGCCTCAGTTTGTAGTTCAGCCGTAGGAATAAATCCTGCTGCCCATGAAGATGGATCTGCTGTTACCGTACCGGACACGGCTCAAATCAATCGTGAGCAACTGAAATCACTGTCGGCAGACAAGTTGTTGTCGCTATGGTTTATCTTCGTTTTGGACGGACCTACAAAACTCACTGGTAAGTATACAAGACATGAACCTATAGTCACAATTAAAAATTTGTGCTCTTCGTTAAAACCGTGAAAAAAAATCTCCTACTCG
Organism: Platorchestia sp. MABIK; assembly: GCA_014220935.1. Classification (NCBI taxonomy): domain Eukaryota; kingdom Metazoa; phylum Arthropoda; class Malacostraca; order Amphipoda; family Talitridae; genus Platorchestia; species Platorchestia sp. MABIK. The sequence goes on along the minus strand of JACJUY010009041.1, from coordinate 17,635 downwards.
TTATAGAAACTTGTTCGCTGACGCAAGTGAATGTTCATCAGTCCGGCTCAAGGAAGGTGGAATTCAATCCGACGCTATCTATGCATAAGAGAACCCATATGTCTGGTTCACTTTGCCTGAAGGGAAGGTGAGATGGCCCTTGAGCGGTAGTTCAGTGTAGGGTCGATCACAGAATGAATGATGTGCTCCATGTATCTGATCACGAATGATAACATGTTTCATTTCTTCACTCAGTTTTAAAAATTCAATGTGATCTAAGTTTTAAATCAGAATGTGACTCATTTCAAAACGTGAAGTTGGGAAATTTAATGCATTTCTTAAAATATGATTAGTTTTTAATGTAACAGCTTCGTGAAAATGTAGCAGCTGAAAACTATTGCTGCAATTTATAATTTTATTGGTAAAGTTTTCTTGGGCTCCATGTTCATTATTTGTTTGTTATAAACTGTTTTTCGCATTCACTACTCTGGAAAAGGTGGACACCCGCATATGACAAGCGAGATTTGAAGCTTGAAGTTTCCGCGCCTGTCTTCGGGTGAAATGTTCGAGTCGGTTTTTTATTTGTAATATAAAAGTCTCTTACTAGCCTAGATTGCTTGGCAGTGAAAGATAGAACTGTTCATAGCTTCTTTTTATTAACATTTCAGTTCTCTTGAAGAATTTGTGTGGCGTTTATTTTAAATTCATAGCTTTTCACAAAATGCATAGTCAAAATTGATTGTAAGTGCTTTGTTTTTAATATAAAACACGCATGTTACTGGAATCTATTCGTTTCTTTATTGGTAATACGTTTTTGTGTTTTGTATTAAGTCTAGTCAGGGGGAAAACGTGAGGTCCCGAGCTGAGAGTTAGGTAGGCCTTCCTTTCTGACATAGGATAGTTTTTTGTTTTGTTAAAAGCCCTCAGTTTTCGATTCACTGCTGTTCTTTTTCCAGCACCTTTATTGCGTTACTCTTCAATTTTTATTTTGTTTCATTTACTCTCTTTCCTAGCTTACTATTTTTTACGCGGAGGAACTTACGATCTTACGTTTTACGGTGTGATAAATTTCACGTTCCCTCAACTCCAAACTAAATGGTGCCTTCACCCTTCCTCCCTTTGGGCATCTTTGATGTGGTTAGGGAGACTTTACTCAAGTTGTAATCCAATCTTTTATGTCTCTTAATGATATCAATGAAGTGTTCCTCTAGCCAGCCGTACGAGCGTAGGGCACAGCGCAGCTGCCGCGCGATTGATAAGTTAAAGCTTATTTGGTTTTCCTTAGCGAAGTTTTCTTGTTTACTCTACGGGAAATATCAAATATAATAGATGTGTGTCTTTCAGCTATCGGAAAAATTATCATTTTTTTATTATATTTCTAAATGCTTGCTTGATGGTTGTTCCTGCTAACATTTCTTGGAATCTTATTTTGTCTGAAACTTCTATCAAAATTATCCCTTCTACAGTAAAATCTTGTGACGTTTGCTTTCCGGGAGCACCGAGTAATCATATTATTTTATATTATTGTAATTGTATTTTAATTATATTCAGTATAGAATCATTGGTTGAATACTAATTACCATAAGGTTAGTCACTTATTTTGAAGGAAAAATATGAGTGCGTGACTCAAAAGCTGTTCATTAATTTTCAACTGAGAAACTGGTGGAGATACTCCTTTCATTTACCGCTCACGTTAGTTAATAAGCTTCATTTTACCTGAGTTCTTCTCGCGCCAAACCCACGAGGCCTCGGGGATGGATACTCTCTTGCTGTCCATCACAGCAATGTAAGCCAACTCGAACTTCCATTCAGTTTTCAGAGCCCAAGCTGATCCTCCTGACTTCCTCAAGTGTTGTTCAAAATGGCCAATGTTAACGCTGAAATTGATGTAGGACTTGTTTAGGTAAATTATCGGAGAATGTGCGTATTTTGCTCGAAACTTTCGATATGATCTCAACATTATCGTCCTCACTACAAGTACGGTGTGATGCACTTTTTGTACGCCAATAGTCAGAATCCCAAAGAGGACTTCATGGCTGATTGTTATTAGAAAGGACAATCTTCAACGCGAAGCTTCATTAAATAACTTCGCCACGAATTTTCCCGAGCCTAATGTGATACACGATGAAAATAATATTTTTTTACTCTGATTTTTTACATGATTTCAAACTCGGTTGACCTGAATTACAATATTGACTGAACACCGAAGAGCTGCAACTCTATTCGCTCTTGGGCGTAACTCCAATTTTTTCATCGGTGTTGTTAACGCTGAGGTTGGAGGGGAGAGAATTCTGCGCATGACCTCACCAGGAAAGGCTTCTGAAAGGTCGGGCCCCGCCTATTGCCCGTGCTGAATGTTGCATGAAATAATCCGAGGTGCGCGTTGGTGAGGAGGTGGCGTCCGGTGCTGCGCCGAGTGTCCGTAGTCTGGAGGGAAAACCTCTAGATGCGTCTGCTGCTGCTGAAAAGAACTGTTTTCCGTGCATTAACGCTCATTTGAAGAGCTACATTGCGGGCATTATCGGGTATGAAAAGAACTTATTTTCACACTTTATCTCTACATAAAAGAACGATACATGCGTAATCGCTCACGATAAGCTTTTTACGCATTAGTACTCAAGAAACGAGTTTGTTTTTCGTGCATTGTCAAATACGTTAAACTTTTCACGCAGAGTTGATCGTGTGGAGATGTAGGCCAGTAACAGTGAGAGTTACAGTGCGTCAGTGTGTCACGATCCAGACCTCCTCTCACGCTCCAAACATCTTGGGTCCGAATACCTTTTAATGCAATAAACTGCATGCTCTCAACAGAAAGAGACTTAATAAGGAGTATTTCTATTTCGTGGGGTGAGAAATGTACCTACATGGAGTGTGATGAACGTAGTGGACTGGTCCATCAGAAAACAAAACTAAGTTAGCAACCTTTTTGTACAGTGCCGTCACTAATTTTATGCTAGGGTCATTTTTATTGCTCTAGCCTTGTTTTAGAAGGTCTAGTCTTTAAATTTTAAAGCAGAGAAATTGAAACGTGGAACATAACCCTAAATTTAATAATGTTGTTTGATTTTTGAGGAACACAGTGCATTGCTATTCGTTATGAGGCTACATACTCTTTTGAAAATGAAAATTAAAATTCAGTGACGCCATTTATACCTGACCATATACTGCAGACATATGGCTCTTACTTAGTGTTTTATGAAAAAATAGGTAGAGGGTGCGATGTTACCTTAAAGTTTAATAGGCAATTTTTGGAAGTTATTATGTCACTCTGGACTGTTTAAGAGAGACGTTGAATTCATAATTAAGAATTAAATTAGAAATAATTTTCAAGTGCAATGGAGCTAGTTGACGCTTCTGAGACACGCGCATTGGTAATCGCCCTTGATCATCGCGGACGCCCCCGGCACGCGGAAGACATCGCCAGTGGAGAGCCGAGGCTCCGCACACCTGCCCGCTTCAGTGGCCGCAGACCTACGAGTTACTCGGGAGAACACTTTACGTTCATTTAGTTATTGTAAAATTCTACCGTGTTATTGAGCGTAGATTTTGATCTATTTTGTATTCATTTTTCATAAAAGCCTGTAAAAATTCAAGATAAGAAATAATAATAATTCTATATAAGTTGTAATTTTTGTGTAAGAACTTATGTAGTCAAATTATATTTCAGATAAAACCTAAATATGACATTCTCATAAACACTCAAAATAAAGCTCGATTACGCAACGAAATACTTTGAATAAAGTATCTTTTTAGTTTTTTTGTTTCCAATCATACAAAATTAGAATTTGACATTCATAGTTCATTTAAATTAAAGAGATATTTACGTTCAAGTTCAAGTATGTGATCAAAATCTATTCAGAAAGTTTCATTCAGAGGAATAAAACAAATTTCATTAAACTATTCAGGTTTACTGGGTTCTGGGAAGAGTCATAATATTAATGAATGATACGAATGTAAAGAATATTTATCGAGAATTACTAAGTGCATGGACAGCGTGAGGAATGAAGTAAACATTGTTTGATTATTAAACTGTTCCATGATGAATTATTTAAACATTCACTCTATTTCGTTGCAGACTCTTTTGACTGCATACGAAATAATCTTACTGTTCATTGCACCCAAGAGATCTGAGCTGAAAAATTATAGACTACAAATTACAGTTTGAAAGTACCAGGACACCTCTCACTTGCAAATACAATACAGCCGTCTCAAAGCAAATTAGAATGACGTTGTGTTTGCTTAGATTCTGCCTATAGTCACCACATCCCTGCTGTTTAACATACGTTGCAAGACGGAACATCAAGACACAAATCACGTGTCTACCACACATACGACTCTCGATCTCACATCCAGGAATGTGGTCGGAAATGACTAAGACAATTACCGACGTCCTGCCTTCGCTGCTTCTCTGGAAGTTCCGTTGATCTTGGGCTGGTGCTCGTGAGTCATTGAACGCTCGTTGAAAGCTGTGTAGTTCACATTATACTTGTTGCTCTTGGATGCCTTTACCGGTGCCGGATTTCCTTACCATTTATGCCGTTGTACAGTTATAGGTGGCAGCGTACGTTCTCCAAAGGCAACTTGGATATTCTACGTGTTGTAGCGCATAGTATAATGTGGTCGACTGGGAAAAACGCTCTGAGCGCTACCGCGTAATTTACACCTCTGAAAGAGGCGCTGCAAACGCCAGTGAAGAGTTATCATGCATTTTATTCAGTGTAGTTTTTGAATGTGTGTTTTAACTGATTTATTTGTGCAACTTTCTTTTATAGTACATAATTTTTTAAGAACAACCAACAACAATTCCTCATCTTTACATGTTCTTCAATTTTCACATATTATTTAGGGATAGATGAATCGTAATAGGAATGTTTCCCCGTGGCTTCCTTTTCTTGTTGTTTCCATCAATCAGAGCTTTTTCAAACACTATGATTTTATTTTTATTTTTCCTAGAAGAACATTGATATGTATCCCCCAAACGAGGAACAATTATTATATCTTTGGGAATTTGGCCTTCCTGGGGGATGATGATGTGGCCGAGCTGTTGTAGGCCTTCCCGCTGTTGAAATAGAATTTTTTTTATTTGTTGTGGATCATCTTTTTCAGTCCACTGTTGTCATTTTTTCAACACCTTTTACTTTCTCATTCAACTTTGAACATCTTATATTAATTTTTTTAATCTTGCTACTGTTATGCGCAGGGTGCACAAATTACTCGTTCCCTCAATTCCATACCAAATGGTGCCATCCTTCTTTCTCTCTTGGGAACACCTTTGTAGTGTTTAAGAAGACTTGAACTAAGTTTTAATTTAATCTAACTGATGTGTGTATGATCAAATGCATTAGAGCCGTTTTTACAGTATTTGTTTAGCATGTCGGCCTTTCATTCTCGGAAAATGTTATTAAAAATGATGAAGCATCTCATGACTGCACTTTTCATATTCACGTCGTATTTTCGTTGAGTGTCCGTGTAACTCTGGGAGCGTCTCCCGCATATGTTGCCTGAGCTGCCCCAAGTTTTGGATACTTTTAAACCCGCAATATTTTGTGCTCAATTTTATGCATTGCAGTTAGTGGGCATCTGTATAGATTTTTGCTTTTGCGCACCAAACATGCAGCCGTTCTGCTGTACAATTTACAAATGCGAATTAGATTTCAAGAGTGTAAACTGTTCCCACTTGCGTAACACCGCGATTGTCAGCTTCAATCAACACGGGTTCATTTGGTTGCGACATAGCGAATATTAAATTTTACCACAAGTGATACATCAAGTAAGTGGCTTCTTAAGGCTATTAAAATAGACACATTTGAATATGAGCCCGAAAAATTTCTCGACTTCTAAGGCGTCGTAGGCGACTCTTCGGGCATCCGGTTGCTTTCTGGAAGATCGAGTAGGTTACTTGAGAAAGCTCTTGTTTATTCTCTCTGGCATGGTGTTCTTAAGATCTATCGTGGTCTTCAGTTTAAACTTTGTTACATGATTTTTCACGACAAAAGTCTTCTATTTTTCTATCAATCCTTTTTCACAGGAGCAGATCGTAACTTTAATCAGTGACCTGGTTCAATTCCTTGATTTAGGAGTTGGAAGAGTTCTTTGCTGTCGGGTAAAACCAACCATGTGTTTGTCAACTGGTAATAACATCAGAGCTGCTCATAAAATCTCTCTTTGTTTTAATTATATTTTTAAATTTAAAAATTGTCCCCTTCTGATAATGGCGAAGTATAAGTCTAGTTAACAACAATAATAAAGTATGTTTTCTTTGCGCATACATTTTGTGTAACACGAAACATCGAATTATTTCATTTTTACTTGCATTTGGAGAGCGGTTCGTGACCGTAGTGCTGAAGATATACCACCATTCATCATTCCAGATTCGCCAGCAGACGGCGAACATTCTTCGTACTGTGCAGTTCCCGACCTTGCCCTTACTCGGACGGCGTTCTTTCAGGGCAGTGTTTTATCAGGCTTCTAAAAAATCAGCACAGTGTTGTTATACGACGTACGTGTGGCAAGCCAAATGCAGCCGTAACTTTAAATATCAGGCTCAAGGATGCTCAACTTTGAACTCTTTGTCAGTGACGAAAAACAATTTCAACGCGGTCGAAGTTGGGTCTCCTGAGCAGTGTACTAGGAAGTCATCTGTTGATGCTGATAATTTCTGGTCGCTGTTTTATGAGGCGATCCAAGTTCAGTGTTTCTCAACCGAGTTATTCGTGGACGGCGCAAGCGCTCACAAATTTACACGAGATCACAAAAAAAGATTCATGTTAAATTAGAAAAGTTTTAAGCGCAGGGTTAATGACAAAATGATTATCTACATTCAATGTGTTCGCTGTATGTTACAGAAAATAATACGGTGTTTCCAGTCATTCTCCGCATCGATCTTTGTTGGGAAAGTTGGATTATAAGATGTGCCTTATTTCTCTCGTCGTCTACTCACTCTAGCGCCCGTAACCCTAATGTATGGATGTCAACATTTCCTCCCCTTAGCTTTGCGGAATGTGGACCTCCAACCTTCGAACACCGGGAGGTGCCTCTTAACCATGCTCTTAAGTCTACTTCTGTAGAGGGAACTTTCAGATAAAGTACGTGCAGAACATGCGCAGCAGAATAGTGTGTGGAGACTTGATTCCGGGCAGCAGTACTTTCTTAATTTTTTTCGGCAATATAAAGTGGGGTATTATCACTAGGTTGTGATACCAAAATTGAGAAATAAAGCGAGGTGTGAAATCTAAATCTCTAATTTAGCAGATAAGAAAATGCTCGCATTTTTAAAGCATTTTCTTATGAGGCTCAACGTTTTTTATATTTCCAATGGTCGAAGTTGATCCTACCGTAAAGATCATTATGAGGGCTTGTGTGTACATGTTTCCGAGTAAGCTTTAATACTTAAATAGTTTCCGGATATCATGCTCACCGGTTTGTGAAAACGTGGACTGAATAGTAAGAAAAAACGAGTCCAAGTTGAATTATATGTTAAATTTGTGTTTTAAGACCAATGTGTGTCATAGGTCAAATTACCTAACTATGTCTGAACGTATTTTGAAAGCTTCGTATAGATACTGATAGCCAGTTGAAAGAAATACCATACACATGGCATGCTCTATCAAAAATCACTGTTTTAATTCATGTGATGAACTAATTATTTTGTAATTTTTAAATTCAGATTTCAATGAATCTCCAAGTTTGGTGCGTAGAATGAGGGAAGTTAAAAAAAAAGACGTAGACGCGTGTTACATTCTAGAAATTGAGTTGAATTCAAAAACGAATTGTCTTTGATATTCGATTTGTATGTGATGTGAGCTGAGTTACGGTTACAATATTAAAATGACCTTCTACCTCTTGTAGTTGAATGCAGTTTAGCTTTAGTGTCCATGTAGCGGGCCTGTTTAGTCCAGTCTACCAACGCTAATTTCGATACAAAAAATTTTAGCTGACGGCAGTTTAACGATCAGCAGACGCACTTACGTATGTGATGCACTTCCCGCATCATTTTTTTGAGTGGTCTCCTCATTAGGAGTCATTTTGTGCCAGGGTCTCAGATTACTACACTGGAGCCTCGCCCTCTCGCTGCGGTGCTCTTTTTACCAACATGACCACCGTTTGTTTCCAGGAAGCGATGCGAATCAGTGCGACCTGGCGGCGCATACCTTGGCAGAACGACAGTCATCTTGTATTCATTCCTTGAGTAATTGCGAGGTCGATCTGTGTAGGGCTGATGGATGAGTAACACGAGCTTCTCTCATTAATCAGATTCAAGGAACGACTTGACGTATTCTGGTTCTTCAGCTCTCCGTTTTTGGAAATGCTCCACGAATGCTGGAGCACATTTTGTGATTATTGTGGTCACGACGTGGTGAATTTGTACTTCCAGCTTTGAGTTGTGATACGATGTCTCCCAAACTGAAATTAAATAACTGTGTGTTGTCTCTTCTAAACGAGAATTATGACAGAACGCTTTTTGAATGTTTTGTATTTGTTCTTCTTGACCGATTTCCTTCGGAGCTAGCTGGTAAACTCAAATTTTAAAAAATGTAGAAATTTCCAGCATCATTTTACTGCTCTGTTTTTACTGAGTGATACGGCGTACCTAAGTTTCACAATACGTTATATTACATACCCGAGTGTAATTATGTGTTAAAATTAGTATATAACACGTACATTTTCTTTGTACAACACGCAAACTTCGCTACCTCAACTTTCATAGCAGGTTCGCATACAACTCGTTCCCAACCTTACTTTTGGAACGCTGTTGACTTAACACTTGCGAACAAATTTACTCCACAAAGATTTGGGCTGACCTTGCTGTGTGTCTTCATCATTTATTTTAACTCCTGGAAAGTCGGTTGTTTGCCATGAAACATTCGCAAACTGGTGAATTGTTTGTCTATGGTCTACAATATTTCAACCAGTGTTGAATCTTGGTACAACCCTGACGGCCCTGTCAGCTGTGTCGTTCAAGTTCCTGTTCTGACATCGCCACCATGAGATATGGGTATAGCTTGCCTGTTTGCGTGATCGCTAGATGACCTAACAGCCTTGCAAGATGCCCTTTCCTTAGGATTTGCTGCGTATTTGTTACGACAGTCTTCAGATGCTGCGGAGACCCTGACTTTCTGGTGAACCTGACCTCTGATTAGACCTTCCCCCTTGATATCCAGGGCAAAAATTGACCGCATTCTTGGCGATGTTTCTAGCTCGTATTTGTCTTCCCAAGCAATAATATTGTGAGAACTATGTGTGCACGCCAAGCATGAATGCCTGATACAACTCTAGTGGTTGGCTCTAATCTCAAGTCTTCGAGGGGAATTTTAAAAATAATATTTCTTTAATTTGAGAGTTGCGGCATTTCCAGTGAAAAGTTCATTTTCTTTTTATTTCATAATTTTTAACCAGGGAAATATTTTTCTTTCATTTTGTTCTATTATAGCTATTCTTGCAGCTCGGAAATACTCTCCCAGATTTGATTGTGGTTCCTATACTCAAGTGCTTAAGTACAGTTATTTTACGCAGTTGGTGATAGATTCTAGCTTATCGTAACTGGGACATATTGAAACACATTAGAACATCCATGAAGAATTTACTTATTATTGTGAAAGATAAACTTCTAACGTGACAGAGGAAAGATGACTTCGAAGTTGATGAAAATGAAGCTTCAAGCCCAAGTGAAGAAAATGTGAACTTTTATTTTACATTTTCTCAACGTATATATTAATTCAATTTTAGATTTGTTCCAAAGTCAGTTCCCATATTGCGTTGAATTTATCAGAATTAAAAAAATATAATTTGAAAAAAATACATCAGCTGTCGTGTTTCGGGACACAATTCTCAGTTCGATAATTTCAGGCTGGCCGAGAGGGACAAGAACTCTTTCTTGACCCCAGATCTTGCAAAGATGAACAAGGTGTAATCGTTTGCGTCTGCGTGTGGTTAAAATTACCGCAAAAATTTTCCTGTTGAACGCAACGCACACGCAAACTGCGATTACGAATGTATGTGATGTACGTTCGTTGATTCGGAACTGTTGAACATTTCGATGAGCTCAACTGTTGTGACGTTGTCATGGTTGAGTGGCCGCGACGTTATAAGCTCGTGATCAAGGAGTGGATCCGTCCGCCTCGTACTGCAGGTGATCGCCGCGTGTGTGAGACTGAATAGCAATCTTCCACAGATAACTCTCGCCAATCTCTTGGCAGACGTCACTCGAGATTGCTGTTGGCGTGTCCTTAAATTGTCTCTACGTTCGTTGTTCGTTATTACTAAACAGGACTCGAAGCTTGAAGTATGATGTTTGTCTAAGGATCATGATTCATTATTAACCACAACTCGCAGCTTGAAGTATGATGTCCGTACTAGGGATTGTATTGTTACATTCTGCTCTGCAGAGTTCGTGCAGGTGAGTGTCGTTTGAGTGTCTGAACTGAGCAGAAATTTGAGGTTTTGTTTCGCACCACGCTTGATTTCCTCTGTTTTCCAAGTATCTTGTTATGATAACGTTGCATTTACGTTAATTCACAAGTCAGGATTAAAATATAAAACTCTACGGTCATTATAAATGTTAACTGGTTTAAATTTTGGGTGGAAGAAGAAATGTGAATATCTGTGAATGTTTCACTATGACTACAGAATAACACTAAAGGACTAACTTTACGTTTTGGCTGTGTCAGAATTATTGCACAATACATTTGAGTATAACTACAGTAGGTTTTCGAATAAGAAGCCATTGACCTATCCCACCGGCGATCACGTTCCATGACCGAGATTTGAAGGGCGCTCTTGCATGCTCAATGCCGTGCGTCGGTTTGAACTTCAATGCTTTCTTAACATTCAACAGGCGTGACCTCCTGCGCAAGCGTGCATTGCTGTGCAAGCACCTTAATGGCCGAAGTGCCGGCCACAAGTATGATGCAGCAGCTTACATCTATCGTTTTTATTCTATGCAAATTAAATTTTCAAGCTTAAGTATTAGTGTAAGTGACTAGTTCTGTGAAATATTTTGCTTCTAAGTAACACGCGTGTTGTGAGATGTACTGTCTGGGTGGTAAATATCGGTATTTCCACACGTTCTACGAAATGTGTGGGCCATGGAGGAATAGCGGTCCGCATGGGAAAAAATTAAAGCTATAATTTTAACGAATCTAAGTAGTAGCTGGTGCCGAATATGTTAGTGGAATTTGCTTATAATGTTACGCTGAAAATAATAACCATAAGCCTCGCGTCTGTTTTTGCAGTCTCATTGCAGATATTATAATGTTAGTGGTGTGTAGTTCTACATCTCAAGTGTTTTACAGACTTTCTTGCCTGTGCAACAGATCCATACGTCAAAACATGAAACTGAGTGTCGAGATGCAGTTCACAACTGACGGCTGTTTGGAGTAAATTACCAAGAAATGTGAAGCCTAAAATAATTGGGTCGATGTTGGAAAATACAAAGCCTTGACTTTTCAGATAAATCATTTAAGCTAAGTGCATGGTTCACAGAAACATGTCTACACATATGGTCAATTCAGGGCTAACTTTTCGAGAAGGAATTCCTGTTTTTCATCACATTTTTATTTTTTAGTCTGTATGATAAGCCACTAGATAATTTATTCTACAAATCGAATTTTATTCCAGTTAATTATATTTCAGTGGGAGTTCATTTGTACACGTGATCTAAGCTGCGAGTTCGGCAATAATTTCTTAGCAGGTGTTATATGCTCTGAGACCAGGGGGCTGCGGGGAGCTGCCTCGCGCTTTGTGGGGCGGTGTGCGGGCCGAGCTGTGTGGCCTCTCCTCCTGCCTGGCGCTAGTTCAGGCGTACCTGATGCTTCTTCAGGTGTGCCTGAAGATGCCCGAGTGCCTGAAGATACCTGAGCGCCTCCAGGTGTACCTGAGTGCCTTCAGATGTACCTGAGTGCCTTCAGGTGTACCTGGCTGCCTTCAGGTGTCCCTGAATGCCTTCAGGTGTACCTGAGTGCCTCCAGGTGTACCTGAGTGCCTTCAGGTGTACCTGGCTGCCTTCAGGTGTACCTGGCTGCCTTCAGGTGTACCTGAGTGCCTTCAGGTTTACGTGAGCGCCTCCAGGTTTACCTGAATGGTTTCAGGTGTACCTGACTGCCTTCAGGTGTACCTGAATGCCTTCAGGTTTACGTGAGCGCCTTCAGGTTTACCGTAATGCCTTTAAGTGTACACGAAAGCTTTCAGGTGTACGTAACGCAACATTCAGGTATACCTGATACGCGTGTGATGACGTACTCCTTGACACGACTGATTCGCGTTCAGCTATGACACCTGAATAAATGGAAAAATCAGGTGCAACTCACGCAGTTTCTGATTTGACTGACGCTTGTTCAGGTGTGACCGACCCATGTTCAAGTACGCCTGGTGGGTCTTGAGCTTAGTCCAATTTTATTGCGGTGCACTAACTTTAATTTCTAAGAACTGGTAGGGATGGACGTGTTGTTACACACAAACTCTGAAATAAGTATGTTTCAACTTCATACACCTTCGTATAATCAGTAAATATAAATTTTACACATCAGTCATTGACGCTGAAAGTGATCACTCTATGCGCTAGAAATTTTCAAGCCTACTAGTCATCAGTTTTTCCCACTGCTTCCAAAAAACCAAGTCTCGACTAATCAAGAATTTTAGGTTGTGCCATTATACGTCGTAAAAATCCCAGTAATACATCTAATTTTCTAACTCTTGGTGTTCGTTAAATTTCATCTCCTTTTTCAATTGAATTCCAAGTTCAAATGAGGGTTATTCTCATTGAATTTCATTTCGAATGCATTTGAACTTAGTAAAAAAGCTTTATAATGTTCCCGCTATTCAATCCGGGCTCTTTCATTGACACTGTGTCGTGCGTGAACAACACTGATCCTCCCTAAGTACTCGAAGATATTTTATGAAATGCGTTATTGGTTAACACAACAAACTCGACTTGAAATTGATTTTTCTTGGCCTGAGTGAGGAAGTAAACATTTGTGTTGCGATATCACGTTAAGCTTTTGAGGTAGAAATGTTATTCCACGTATTAGCAAGTATCGTTGTTGTGTGTACATGCTAATTTTGCACTCTGTTATTAACTATTGTCGAGATTGTGTTAGTTCTAATAACAGTAAATCCTGAGGATATTTGTTGCCGTCGCTTCCTAATACCAGCTCTGTCGTGTAGCAGAAAATAATGGGGCTATAAAGTAACTTGCATTCAACATACTGACGTGCAGATGTTTCTACTTCAGTAGATCGTTATCGATGTTTTGTTTTCCTCGTGGAATTTAATGTTTTATGTATCGATTAGTGGCGCCGCTGCGAAAACTCATTACTATTGTTTGATCTAGTTGAAGATGACATGCGGCCTTCTGTCGTAGACGTGTAATAGCCATTGGTTGGATTTTTCCATAGCGCATTATCATATTATTTTCCAGTAACTGTCTCACTCCGACGCATTGCATGCAAGCAATTGAATGCGTGCGTGTCAAGTGTTCTTCATTGCACCACTAGCGCAGCAAGTGAGATTTACGGCACTCAATGTACGTATATTGACGGAAATCCTGTAGCCATTTCAGAGAACTTCGCAATGCTCGTCATGACGCATGTCTGTTGTGGATCAAATGTTGCCTACGTTGTAGTCGATCCTTTTGTGCTAAAACTTCAAATTTGTCTAACAAATTTTATTGGAAACACTGGTCTGGCGAACTAGCTGTGGGACGAGTTTGGAAAAAAACAGGCAACAGTCTACCAGTTGAGGACACTTTTAGCCTGTCACGTGTATTAGTCTACCGTAAACAGTGTTTTCTTAGGATAACAAATAAGTAGTGGTACAAGTTGAGATTACGTTGATGGTGTGTTTAAGTATCAATTTTACTACACAATCCTATTCACACGTCACAAGAAGTCATGGAATTAAATGCACCACAATTTCATTGCATGAAATAAAGTGCCACTTCGTAGTTTAAATTCCTGCTGTATGGATGACATGGTGGCAGTAGTGCACGGCGGCCACATTTCCTTCCCCGTGGCGCAGGGCGGGCGGCTGCGGCGTAGCACTGCTACGGAGCGGCTCACCTTGGCCTCAATACTGCGGCCGCGGTGGAATGAAGTGGAAGACGGGCATGTGACTGAAAAAAACGTGCGAAAGCTCGAGTAGAAATTGTGCTCAATGAATCAAAGGAGAGATAATTGAGAGGAGAAGGCTTCGTTTATTATTTTAAGGGAAGTATGTGCGTGGGGAAATCGTGTGAGTGAACCGGGTTCTTTAAGCTGTGATACCAACTCTTAGGCCATGAAAATGTACTTATTGCTCAATTTAAATCAACTTTTTAAAAAAGAGCTGTTAGTAACACCCACTGTAGCGTGTGAATATTGTTACGAGTATTAAACTCCTTGCGGTCAAATTAAATCTTCCATTAAAACTTAGTTGAGTTTTTCAGTGACCCAGAGGTCGAGAGTGCACTTAGTGTTGAGAGTCTCAACAGCAAGCAAATGATGGTTGACCCCTGCGCAGCTGGGGCACGGTTTTCCTACTATTCGCGTCATAGCAGCAGTGTTGCGAGCAACATTTATTCTTCTGTCTACAAGCTACTTTTTCTGGGGAAAAATATTTAAGTTGTGTTTTATCGAGCAAATCTTGAAAACTTCGTCTAGACAAAAGCAATAGGATGTAGCTTAGTCAAATCAGCAGAAAATCTTACGCAGCCGGAAGTACCGCTACAACATGTAAATTGTTTGAATATTGAGCCCCTGATTTATAACGTTTGCGCCCGCATTAAGATCGTATCATGTGAGGAACAGCTGATGGTATCACAAGCGCCAGAAATAAGAAATCTTTCCCTATGTGCGTAACAGAGTTGTCTCTCATGCGCACAACAACTGCGCTGCTGACATTTGAAAGAATGTTGCATTCTATTTAATCTATGTTGAGGCGGTGTATAAAGGTAATACCTGTTCTTACGGGCACTTAAAAGTCGCATCTAACTCGACTGAGTGCGCGCAAGAAGTACATAAACGGCCGCCCTGATTTACTTCATGTTCATTAAGCGTATTTTATACTCGTATTCGCTTGACAGGTGGCAGAGTCGTGCAGTGTAAATTCACTTACCGTGCACGTGCTCGCCAGCCTTTGACGTGCGCTCCATTCAAGCAGCTTCATAGGAGTGCTGCCTCAAAGCCCTTCTCATAGCGGGGCTAAATTTGTTGGGAATAATGAGAAGGCGCGTTTTTTTTCACCACGCATAGTTAAGTAGATGTCTTTCGCTGGGGCCCGCTCGCCATGAAGTTCACGATTTTTTATATTGTAAACCTAACTTTGATTTAAAAGTTAAATGAATGAAAATACTTGCAGTTTTGTTTTTTTAACACATGAATTAGTCAGAAAGGTTGTTATTCTAGTGCATGGCCAGATTATACTAGATTAAAGGTAAGTTTAAGCCTTCCTCACCACATAAAATGTGTTTCAAAGAGAGGAAATGAAGGGCAACATTTCGTAAAAAATTAAAGGAACACGGAATCACCGCACTTCAGAGCTCGCAGTTATGTGAAATGAGCAGTTCAACAATGTCTACAGTATATAATATATATGATCTATAATGGGCTGCTGCACTTGAATTACTCACTTAAGTTACATTTCTTTTTAAATATGCCAAGTTTAGTCCAAAAAAGTATTTTTTCTTGAGGAGAAAATTCAATTTTCTGGCCAGCAGCAACTCACTTAAGTAAACAAAGCCTCTCTGACGAGGTAATGACATTCTATTCCAAAGGATATCATTGACCTTACAAAACTGAAGTCGGCGACCAGGGTGTGGCACGGTCGTACGAATCCGTGACTTGCGATTTTACGCTCCAATGAATACTTAATGGAATCTAAACACTTTTGAGCACTTAATGAGGGTCCACTGCGAGATCTACGATCAAAAATGTTCTTTAAAAGTTTCGTCCCCTTTCGGCTAGCCGTTATCTGATGTGCATTGAATCAACGCTTTATCTGATTTGGGTCGTATGTAAGAAACGTCATGACCGTGCATGGAAAGTACCTTGGCAATCGGAATGTTGTGAGACAAGTTGTTTATGCCACTAATAACACATACCGAAGTACATTTATTGATAATACTTCTAGAAACTATCAAAACGGATGCGGTTTAAACTTTCAGTGAAAAAATTTCTATCATAGTGAGTTTGGATTTTCGACTCAACAACTTCGGCGACGTTACATTGTTCGCTTGCGTCCACCTATACAGGACCTCAAAATGCCGGCCAATATTCACCAAAAGTGAGCTTCAGGTTTTGTGCCCGAAGCGAAGATGTTCCTCAACTCGAGGAGGATTTAAGGAGCCTTGCTCAGGAGAGCTGCGTGACCTTGGCCCACTTTGCTCTTCACTTGCGGTTACCAACCCTACGTGGCCTTTGCGACGCGCTAGTTGCCTCCTTCGAGGGAAAGATAACCGTTTATTTCTGAAAAAAAGTTCATTCATGAAATGCATTATAGCCTATTGGGTTTTGAATATTTCTTAACACAAAAGTAATGAATTTAATGAAAAACCTTAAGAAATAGACAAGAGTTATGTCAAGGTTGAGTATGTAGTTGGACGAAATGAAATAGAAATACATTCTCTTGGATATTTTACTCTGAGCGTGAGGACTGAAAGCTTATTAATACTGCAAATGCTACTGAAGAATGCCTTACATGATTGTCTTCTCTTTCACTAGAGACAGGATCGCGAAAATAGTAATCTGAATTTTTGTTTTCTTCGGACGCGGATAGGTTTAAAACATAGGTCATAAAGGTAAATTCTTAAAGGGGATTTTCATTTGTTAATTCATTTATTATTTATCGTACCTGCTCTATGTTAGCGGACGTCATTATTTGGGCTTGCAGTACGGTTATTATAATACGGTGATGCTAGCAATTTCGTAGAGAACAATTGCTTGTGCTGCAACTCGAATATTTTTAAAACCCTCAAAAATTACTGCATCACAATGCAGAAAGCCAGTATTACCGTCTACCGTGTAATTTTAAATCGCGGTCTAGAGAAAAGTGCAAATTATTCAGAAAAAATGTTGATGTTCCTTAATTGTGCTTTAAAATAAACACCTGACGTTGTGATCGAATGTTGACTCCCTTATTATAACACATATGAGAACTTACTTAACAAATACTAGACAACACCAGTAATAGCCCAAAATTCATTGCAGTGCTTAGCATCCTGACATTGCTGATCATGAAGGAACAATTCTTCGTTGTCGTGGAACGCGATGAGCCGAGCTCTCACAGCTCAAATTGCTGACCTTCTTGCTGAAGACTTGGCGACGTACACGGTTATCGATCTTGTGTTACCTTGGAATGTACCGGGATGCGTCTACGAAATGATTATGTTTCAGTGCCTAGAGATCAAATTGCATGCGCTGATAATTTACGATTTTATCTGAATTCGCTTTGCCATGCAAGCTCACGACAGTAGGCCTACTTTGAGTGACAATTTTCATATTCACACATAAAATGTAGTGCATGAGTTTTAGAAGGCATACATGTGTTTGTTATTTTTCATGGTGTAAATTTCCAGCATCGATTTATTAAAAAGTGTATTTCTATACTGTTAACATCGGCTTACCACAATTTAGTTGGGGAATTTTAGTTGGGTGTTAACTGCTGGGTTTGGTTTCAGTGAAATCTC
>JACJUY010009038.1:8681-22380 GCA_014220935.1 Platorchestia sp. MABIK | reverse complement strand
GGGGGTATTGTGTTTTGTTATATTGGATTTTAATGTTAGTTAGGATTTTATTATTAATGAATTATAATTTTGATGAGGATTTTTTATTAATTAAGATTTTAATGTTAATTGTGATTTTATTTTTATCATGATTTTGTAAAAGATTAAGATTTTATAATTAAGATTTTAATTTTTAAAAAAAATTTAAATTTTAGCATTTTATCATTTAGCATTTTAGCTAAATGAATTAGCATTTTATTATCATTTAGGATTTTGATAGTAACTAAGATTTTGTTATTAAAAATGTTTTTAATATTAGTTTTCACTTTGTCCTTCATTTGAATTTTGATAATAATAAAGATTTGATTGTTAGAATTTTAAAATTAAAAACCCTTTTATTATTTATCGGTATTTTAATTATAGCTTAACTATTATTATTAAAAAAGATTTTAATGTGCCTGAAAACGTCAAAAAGATAAAATAAAAATAGTAAAAAACAATGAAAAAAATAAAATGAAGATGTGTCTTGAAATTTAACAATAAATTGGGAAAAATTAAAAAAATTAAGTGTGGCCTCGAAACAAAAATTTATTTTGCCTAAAAAATAAAAACATACATGTATTTCTTTTGTAATTTTCCGAATAATTGAGTCACAAAATAATAGAGGACTTTCATAAAACATGTGGACAATTTTTTGACGTATTTATTGGAGTGAATAGAAAGAGGCGCAAAATAGAGGTTGAACCGAATTAAAAATTCATGAAAATTGAAAAATTTGATCAAAATCAGGTTTATTGAAGGAAAATTGGCCTATTGAAGTTTGGTAAGCTTTTTGAAACTAAATAGGCCTAATGGAACTTGATAGGCCTAATGGAACTTGATAGGTCTAATGGAACATGATAGGCCTAATGATACATGATAGGCCTAATGGGACTTGATAGGCCCAACGAAACTTGATAGGCCTAGTGAAACTTGATAGGCCTAATGGAACTTGATAGGTCTAATGGAACTTGATAGGCCTAATGAAACTTGATAGGTCTAATGGAACTTGACAGGCCTAAGGGAACTTGATAGGCCTAATAGAACTTGATAGGCATAATGGAACTTGATAGGCCTAATGGAACTTGATAGGCCTAATGGAACTTGATAGGCCTAATGGAACTTGATAGGCCTAATAGAACTTGATAGGCCTAATGGAACTTGATAGGCCTAATGGAACATGATAGGCCTAATGGAACTTGATAGGCCTAACGAAACTTGATAGGCCTAGTGGAACTTGATAGGCCTAATGAAACTTGATAGGTCTAATGGAACTTGATAGGCCTAATGGTACTTGATAGGCCTAATGGAATTTAATAGGCCTAATGGAACTTGATAGGCCTAATGGAACTTGATAGGCCTAATGGAACTTGATGAGCCTAATGGAACTTGATAGGCCTAATGGAACTTGATAGGCCTAATGGAACTTGTTGGGCTAATGAAACTTGATAGGCCTAATGAAACTAAATAGGCCTAATTGAACTAGATATACCTAATACAACGTAATTAATAGGCCTACTTAACCAAATTCATTAGCCCTAATAAAATTCAACTCAAAACTCAGCTCAACAATGAACCAATTTTTTAAAAATTGACGTATTATTCTATTTACGACCGAAAATTATTCCACACAGCGCTGAATTTGAAAATGCTATACTGCTGTATATATATATAGGTATTTTATTGCTGCGCACTATATATATATATATATATATATAAAAATGCACAATTTTATATGTTACGACCGAGTGCCGAAATTACGTAGGTTTTTATTATACGTCCAGTAATTTCGTATATGTGAGAGATAACGTAGTTTTTTTTTCAGAGAAGTACTCCTGAACTAACAATAGTAAACGCATAATTTAATGCGTATTATTAATGCATTATTTAATGCGTAGTTAATAGTAAACGCATAACTTTATGCGTATAATTAATACGCATTAATGGTATACGCATTATTTAATGCATATAATTAATGGGTATTTAACTGTATAATTAGATGACATAATTACAGGCATTGCATATGTACATATAGAGTGACGTCATCAGAGGCTCTAATGATTAAACACCAACAAGAAAAGTTGCATTAGATAAAGATATAGGCCTAGGTAAAACTTTGTACAAGCTCGAGAACTTCTGAAACTTTCTGCGTCATGCTTAGCGTTGGCAGCCTCAAGTTCTTTTTTCTGGGCTAATTTGTTTTTTTCGAGTTTTTCCCGTTCCCAGTCGTCGAATTTAGATCCTCCCCCCGGGAAAATCGGGCGCAGCTCCTCCGGCAACCCTGCGTACATGGCTTCTTCCGCGGCACTGAGCCGCCGAGTGGGCGACCCTCCTTTGTTATGGTCGGGTCGCGCGTCTGGCGGGAGTGCCACGCTGCCGTCACCACGGGACCGAGTTGTCGTACTTTGGACGCTGCCGTCGCGGGACCAAGCTGTCGTACCCTGATGCCGATGTTTGTAGGACTTGTTTTCTTGGGTGTAGGACTTAGGCCTAGTGTCCTGCGCGAAGGATTTCGACCAGTTGCTCTGCAGGCCGTATTTTGAAACGTATTTAGGCGCGTTTTGGCTGCTGTAGGATCTCTCGGGATACTCGTACAACGGTTTCGTGGGCTTAGGGTAGTTGGTGTAGCTGTTGTAGAGGTAGGCTGGGTACTTCCGAGTGCTGGTTGTCGTAGGCTTAGGCGTCGTAGGCTGCAAAAAAAATAAAATTCATGTTATTTTTATTGCCTTTAAATTATTTTTTAATCATTGTACTAGGAGATGAGGTTTGTGTCGAAAATTACAGTTGTTGCTGAAGAAATACGAACACACGTACACACACTCACTAACACACACACAATACACACACACACAACACAACACACACACACACGTACACACACACAACACACACACATACACACCTGCACATACACAGGAGGCACCTCCACAGAGGTACGCAGAAACTGCCGGTACCGGTCGAAGAAATGGTCTACGGCGGTCTGTGAGTACCGGGCCGGCTCCACGCGGTACGGTACCGGGCTGTCGTGCTGTACCGGTGGTGGTACCGGGTCGTTTGGTACCGGTAATTGTACCGGTGGTGCCAAAATATTTGGAACCGTTTTTTTTGGTACCGTAAGCGAAGTATTTGCATCTTTTTCGTTCTGAGTATCCGGTTTGTACAAGGCACCTGGCTTATTTCCGGTATCCGGTTTGTTCTCATTATCCGGTTTGTTTCCTGTATTCCGTATGTTTTGGGCATCCAATTTGTATCCGGTATTCGGTTTGTATCCAGTATCCGGTTTTAACCGGGGATCCGGTTTATACTCGGGATCCAGTTCATACCCGGTATCCGGTCTGTTCCTGGCATCCAGTTTGTATCCGGTATCCAGTTTATACCCGGGATCCGGTTTGTATCTGGTATCCTGTTTGTATCCGGTATCCAGTTTGTATCCGGTATCCGGTTTGTACCGGGCCGACGTACTGTGGCGTACCGGCAGTGGTCTGAGCGTGTGCTGTAACGGGTAAATATCCGGGAAATTTAACGGGTCCGCTCCATCCCGGTTTGTACCGGAATTTAGTACCGGACTGTCCCGCTGCACCCGATATTTTTTCCGGGAAAACTTGGTACCGGACAGTGCCAGTACATACCGGTTTCTGAAAGTATCGGGATCCCGTCTGTTTGTACCTGGAAATTCGCTTTTCCGGTACCTGATTTTTTCGTCCTTTTCTAAGTATCCCGGTAAGTATCCGGTATCTGTACCGGTCGGTACCGGCTTTTCGCTCAAATTTCGCTCAAATTTCGAACGCAACAGTGCGTTTTTCGTTGCTGTCTTCTCCAAATTTTGTTTGTTGTTGTCTTTATCCAAAAAGTTTATCCGGCTTTCTTTTGCTGAATTTTGTTTTTTCTTGCCATTCATTCTATTTTCTGCGTGGCCGTTTGTTTCAATTTCTGTGTTGCCATTTTCACTATTTTCCATGCTGCCATTCATTCCATTTACCGTATTGCCATTTATGAAATTTTCTTCGTTGCCATATGCACTTTTTTCCATGTTGCCATTCAGTCCCCTTTTCGCATTACCATTTCTGCCATAATAATTTCCGGCAATTCTGCCATTATTTCCTTGCTTGTCGATTTGATTCTTCCATTTTATGCGTAATTTTTCTTCCGCTTCGCTTCTCTTTTTGCGTTCGTTAATTCGATAGCGTTTTTCCAGGGCGTTTTTCCTGGTATTTTCCAGGGCGTTTTTCCTGGTATTTTCCAGGGCGTTTTTCCTGGTATTTTCCAGGGTGTTTTTCCTGGTATTTTCCAGGGCGTTTTTCCTGGTATTTTCCAGGGCGTTTTTCCTGTTATTTTCCGTAGCGTTTTTCCGGTAATTTCTTATATTTTTCCTGTTATTTTCCAGGGCGTTTTTCCTGTTATTTTCCACAGCGTATTCCCTGTTATTTTCCGTAGCGTTTTTCCTGTTATTTGTCTACAATTAATTTCTTTTTGCTTCTCTTCTCATCAAAATCAAAATCGAGCTCGATCAAATTTGCCTTGAAATTGCACCCTCTGTCTTCATCAAAGTTCTCTTCATCAACAACTAAATGCCCTTCAAGTATATCAAAGTCATTTTCATCAATACCTAAGTAACCTTCATTTGCATCAAAGTCACTTTCATCAATTAGTGAGTATTCTTCACCAACATCAAAGTCATTTCCACCAATTACTGAGTATTCTTCACTAACATCAAAGTCATTTTCATTAATTAATAAATATCCTTCATTTGCATCAAAGTCATTTCCATCAATTAGTAAGTATCCTTCATTTTCATCAAAGTCATTTCCATCAACTACCAAATACCCTCCAGCTACATCCATACCCCCTTCATCAATAACGAAATATCTAATCAAACCCTCCATTACATCCAAAATTACCGGACCGAAATTGACACCGGACGAAATCGTCTCTATTTTTTCCATCCGAAAACGACCTTTCAATTTTGGCTGTCGTTTAAACTGCCCAAGTCTCTCCATAATTTCTCGAGACTTACGAGTTTGATTTTCTCGAGACATATGCCTTTCCGGCATGCACTGCATCTCTCCTAGGTCTAATTTTTTAAATGGGCCTACAGGATAAAACCGGAACCGGTCTCTATGAAGCTCCGAATTTCTCTGCTGTGGTCGAAACTCCACGGAAAATTTCGCCGGTTTTCGAGCTGTTGAAATTGCGTGGCTTTGACTCGCTTCAGTTTTATTGGGCTTGACGAACGGGCTGAGCACGGCGATCACGTGCTTCTGTTTAAAGATGCTGGGCTTTTTGCTTGTCTTATTGGGTTTTTCTGGGGAGCTTAGGTAACTTTTTCTGGTGAATTTTCGTGTTTCTGGGGAATTAAGGAAACGTTTTCTGATGGAATTCCGCGCTTCTTCAAAATTGTGCTCCTGTTTATTAAAGAAACTGGGCTTTTTACTCGGTTTATTGGGCTTCTCTAGGAAGTTCAGGGGACTTTTCTTGGTGAAATTTCGTGTTTTTTGGGAATTTAGGTGAATTTTTGTGGTGAAATTCTGTGTTTCTCTGAAATTGAAAAATTCTTCTTTCGCTTCAGTTTTCTTACTTGATTTATTGCTCGTATAGCTTGGTCTAGGAACCATTTTTTTCTTTTCTTTTGAACTCTTGCACAAAGTAGCTAACTTTTCTGGTAATTTTGCATGGTCATTTTTGAAAGAATCTGAACGTTGGTCATGAAACTCATACAACTGATATCTTAACTTATCCGGCTTTTTTCTTGATTTATATGGCTGTTTCTTTGACTTGTACAGTTTTTTCCATGACTTGTACGCCTGTTTCATTGACTTACAAGGGTTTTCCATGTATTTATAAAACAACCTTGACTTACATGGCTGGTTTTCCGACTTATACGGCTGCTCAATCATCACATACACTCCTGGAAACAAATAAATTCCTCTTCTCAAACCCGTACTTTCAACCTTCCTTTTTCTGACGCTTTTTTCAACGTTTCCTTTCTTTTCCTTGAACCGATTATATTCAACTTTCCTAGAGTTATTCTTCAAGAAAAACATTTCCGAGCCTATTGACTCGCAACGCTCTGCTCCGCACCCATAGGCCTCTGCTAACAGCCTATAAACTTTTTTAATGAACGAACGAGGGTCTTCCATTAGGACACCTCGATCTTGATTTGATTTTTTAGCCTTGTTTATAGGCCTCAGTTTCTCGTGGAGCGAAGAAGGGCGAATTCTTGATTTAAAGAACGTTTCGGTGACCTTCAGGGATTTTGCCGACGACTTATAAGGCTTGTCGTTTTGCTTATTGGGTTTGCCAGTTGACTTATGGGGCTCATCATTTGAGTCATAGGGCTCATCTTTTGGCTTATACGGCTCATCATTTGACTTATAGGGCTCCGAGGTAGAGGTCTTGCTGTTAGATTTGAGTGAATTTTTATCTAACTTATAGGTCTTTTCACTTGACTTATAGGGCTTTTTATTTGACTTATAGGGCTTGCCAGTTGACTTATAGTCGCCTCCAATGAATTTGTCATCAATTAGCCGTAATTTATAGAACTTTAAAAAATCTCTCACTTTAAAACACTTGAACTTACAGGGCTTTTTTACTGAAACAATACACTTATTTATTTTCCAAACACTTTTCTTGCCATTTCCATTGACGCTTTCTGTGGCACTTTCTCCGGCACTTTCTGTGACACTTTCCCCAACACTTTCACTGACACTTTCTCCGGCACTTTCACTGACACTTTCTCCAACACTTTCTCCGACACTTTCTTCGTCACTTTTCCAAACTTTTTCCACTTCCTCATGAGATGAAAATAGAATTTTCTTTAACAAAATCGCCGTCATGAACATTTTCCGTGGAAATGTGGCAACATGTTTCAATTTGACGCATCGAACGCGTAAATTTTGTAGCAATCGGCAATGAGTTAAATTACGATTATTTTTTTTGAACGATTGGACGCTTAGTTCTGAATCGTTGCTGTTATCACTTTTAGTGTTGTTTTCTTTGTTATTCTCTTTAGTGTTGCTATCTCTGTTATTCTTTTTGGTGTTGTTATCGTTGTTGTTCTTTTTAGTGTTGTTGTCTCTGTTGTTCTTTTTGGTGTTGTTATCTTTGTTATTCTTTTTAGTGTTGTTATCGTTGTTGTTCTTTTTTGTGTTGTTGTCTCTGTTGTTCTTTTTAGTGTTGTTGTCACTGTTATCCTCGTTGAGATCGGTATCGTTGTTATCAAAATCGTAGTCATCCTTCATAGATTCATTGTTATCTTCTTTATTTCTTAAGAAATCGTCGCCATTCATGTCATCCTCTTGGTTATTGTCTACATTATTGTTTTCCTCGAAAAAATTGTCGTTTTCACTGGTGTGTTTCTCGTGAAAATCGTTGTTTTCTTTTTCATACTCGAATAAATCATGGTTTTCCCTGTTTTCCTCGTAAGAATCGTCGTTATTATTTAGGTTATCATCATTAAAATCGCTGTTGTCCATGTTATTCTCGAAGAAATCATTGTTTTCCTTGTCACTAGGGTAAAAATTGTCGTCGTTAGTTTTGTTATCTTCGTAAAAATCGCTGTTTTCAGTAGTGTTGTCCGTAGAGTAGTTCCGAGAAAATTGAGTTTTTCTCTCTTTTACGAAACTTTCGCGAATTTCAACGTTTCCAGACGCAAACTTTATTTCAAATTCACTTTCACCACTCATACTTTCACTCCGCTTTTCTTTCTTTTTTCCGTAACTTTCACTAAACTTTCCTTCTATTCCGACACCGAGGGAATTTTTCGATTTTCCCACGTGTATTCTCCGATCAAATTCGGCCCGGGATATCCCGGCAGCCGGGACGATGTCCCGGTTCCCGTCACCCGGTCTCGGTCTAGACGGGACCATCGGTATCGAAGAACCGTGGGATTTTTCCCGCGTTGTCTCGCAGCCGGTGTCCAATTTCCCACGAGGTCCGACCTTTTTCCCACTTTCTTGAGACGCTCCGTGTTCAGTTCTGGCTGAAATTTGGTCTTTTTCGCTATTTTCACGAGTAGACCTCGGTGTTTTATATTTTTCAGCGGTAGGCCTAAATAGTTCATGTTTTTCAGCGGTAGGCCTAAATAGTTCATGTTTTTCAGACATAGGACTAAATAGTTCAAATTTTTCAGACATAGGCCTAAATTGTTCATATTTTTCAGACATAGGCCTAAATAGGTCATATTTTTCAACAGTAGGCCTAAATAGTTTTTCTGAGGTAGGCCTAAACACTTCATGTTTTTCAGCAGTATGCTCACGTACTTTAACCTCATCTTGGATAGGCCTACGTATTTCTTCTTTTCCATGGGTAAGCCTACGCATTTTAGCTCTTTCGCGAGACAGCCAAATTTCAGGTTTTTCACGGGTAGGTCTACTCATTTTGTATCTTTCAGGAATAGGCCTAAGAATTTCTTCCACCGTTTCACCATTTTTTGTAGTAGGACTACGAATCTCAATTTTTTCAAGAGCAAGCTTTTGAATTTCCTTTTTTTTGTTAGTAGGCCTACGAATTTCGTAATTTGTCTCACTATTTTCAACGGTAAATCTTCCGGTTTTGGATTTTCCACTTTTTTCAAATGAAGGCCTACCCATTTCACCTTTTTTCTCATTATAATCACTCTTTGGCCAACGAACTTCACTTTTTCTATCACCATAACCAAGTGTAGGCCTACCTATTTCATTAATTTTCTCCCCTTTTTTCTCCTCATTTTCATGAATAAGCCTACGAATTTCACCCTCTTTCTCACCATTGATAGGCCTGTTAATGTAATTTTTTCTGTCACCAATACCATTTTCAGGCCTACTCATTTCGTCGTCGGTTTCGCTGTTTCCAGGTATAGGCTTGCCCATTTCAAAAAGATTCAGAACCGGTTTTCCAAAACCGCGGTTTCTGGAGGCTGTCGTTTCCACATCGTGGTTTCCAAAAGCGGTGGTTTCCAGCCGGTGGTTTCTGTGGGCTGTTGCCTTCGAAATCTGAAATCTTTTCTTTTCATCGGTTTCTTTTCTTCTGGCAGTTCTGGCAGCGATATCACTAAAATCTGCTAAATCCGTTAAATCTGGTAAATCCGTTGAATCCGTTGAATATGGTAAGTCCGTTGAATGTGGTGAGTCCGTTGAATCTGTTGAATATGGTAAATCCGTTGAATGTGGTAAGTCCGTTGAATGTGATGAGTCCGTTGATTCGAAATCATTTGCTGAATCCGATAAATCCATTAAATCAGTAAAATTCAGTGAATCGGGCAAATCAGTTAAATTTATTGAATCTGGTAAATCCAGGAAATCCGATAGCTCTGTTGATCCTGCCAATTCCTTTAAATCCCTTAAATCCGGTAAATCTGTTAAATCCGTTAAATCCGGAAAATCCGTTCGACGCACCTGAACCGTTACCGGAATTTCGCTCCCGGTGAAAACGGGACCGGATTTGTGCTCTCGGTTTATGGTTTCCGCTGCTTCGGTACGCTGTACCGGCCCCGGTATACCGGGAGCCACCGGTACACCGGATGCTCCCGTTATAATCAATACAAGAAAAATACTCGAGAAAATTTTTCTTCGAAAGAAGTTTTCGTTTCGGGTTTTTGAGTTCCCCGGAAAATGGGGTAAGTCATTTTTTGGGGTAATTTGTTGTCGA
Organism: Platorchestia sp. MABIK; assembly: GCA_014220935.1. Classification (NCBI taxonomy): domain Eukaryota; kingdom Metazoa; phylum Arthropoda; class Malacostraca; order Amphipoda; family Talitridae; genus Platorchestia; species Platorchestia sp. MABIK. The sequence goes on along the minus strand of JACJUY010009038.1, from coordinate 12,738 downwards.
GATTTTTGGTGGTCTTGGAAAGAGTGGTTTGAAAAATGCTTCTGAGTTTTTTCACCTCGGAAAATTTTTTCAATGAAAATTTGTTCGTGTAAAAAATTTTTTTTGGAAGTTTTTTCTCGGGAAACTTTTTCTTGGGAAATTTTTTCTCGAGAAATTTTTTCATGAGAAATTATTTGTCCGTATATTTGTTGGGAAATTTTCTCTGGAGAAACTTTTTCTCGGGAATGACAAGCTTTCTCTAGAGAACTATTTTCTTTCCTAAGCATATCTTCAAAATCTTTTCGCCTAAAACTACAGTTGGAAATTTCTGAACTTTGGCTTTTGTGTACTTTTTCTTTTCTGGGCAAATGTCTGGGGAAAATCTCTTGAGAAAAACCGCACAAGGCACCCATGTTCACAAAGTTTTTTCAGCTTCCAATTTCAACACATTTTTCTCCATCAAATAAAACTTTTAGCACAAAATGAGAATTATTGAAAACATTGAAATTTTTGTGTGGTAAATTGAAGTCCTATAAAACAATGTCCGGAAGTGAGCAACTGAAAAAAGAAGCTTAGCAAAAATCTATCACAGATAAGAATTATTCTGGAAAACCGCTAAACTTTAAAATATTTTAAGGCTTCATTATTTTGAATCGTAGAAGAGAAAAGGCTTTTAAAAATCCTGGAAGTCTCTGAAAAAGAAAAAAAATTATTGAAGGCGGATTTCTGATTAGAACATAAAAAACTATGTTAAAATATAATTTGACTATTAAGCTCTATGTACACCTGCATCCTAATAAGTGCTTGAAACTTTTTACCCAATACATGAGCCCAAAATATGAAATGTATCATTGTATTATTTTAAATATTATTAACTGTCAAAAGAAAATTATCTGCAACGTAGGCATTGACTTTACTTCTATTATTATTTAAATTTTATGATTATTATGATTTTTATGAGCGGCAACTCATAAAACATGAAACATTATAGTGTCATATAATATTAGGATTTTAATTGATAATATTTCAACACATTCCATGATATTAGTTAGGCTGGAACAATAAAACATGGCAGTAGGCTATAACATTAGGCATATAATTGCGAAAATATTATTGTATCGGAAAATGTTTGGTTTTCAACAACAAAAATCACACTATCTTGAAATATTAAGCTCATAAACAGTGTAAAGTAAGAGTATCTTATAACATTAGACGTATAAATACAAAAAATATTACTAATACTCTATAACATTAGGCAGAGAAATTTCAGTGAAATATTACTCTGCTCCATAATATCAGGCAGTTATTATTATAATATCATAATGATATCAACAAACCTCCAAGCAACATATGACAATATTCTTAAATACTCTCATACAGAACTTCTAAACCTCTCTATTGTTGAATGCTCAACCTCTCTATTGTTGAATGCTCAACCTCTCTATTGTTGAATGCTCAACCTCTCTATTGTTGAATGCTCAACCTCTCTATTGTTGAATGCTCAACCTCTCTATTGTTGAATACTCAACCTCTCTATTGTTGAATGCTCAACCTCTCTATTGTTGAATGCTCAACCTCTCCATTGTTGAATGCTCAACCTCTCTACTGTTGAATACTTAACCTCTCTATTGTTGAATGCTCAACCTCTCTACTGTTGAATGCTCAACCTCTCCATTGTTGGCTGCTCAACCTCTCCATTGTTGAATGCTCAACCTCTCCATTGTTGAATGCTCAACCTCTCTATTGTTGAATGCTCAACCTCTCCATTGTTGAATGCTCAACCTCTCTACTGTTGAATACTCAACCTCTCTATTGTTGAATGCTCAACCTCTCTATTGTTGAATGCTCAACCTATCTATTGTGATGTACCCCCTTAGCTTAATGGTGTATCTTCATGTACCCCCAGCACAGTTAACGGCTTAAGAAACTATCAAAACACACTTAATGATTGATGATTATTCATACTTATACGGTTGCATGTATATATGTATTTTGCATTTTAACATATGAAGTGTGTTAATTGTACCCCTGGAGGTACATGTACACCCCCGGTTGAGAAGCCCTGCTATAATATATCATTTTTGGTACGCCCAGCATTATGATGAATATGATGCAGCTGTAGGCATACGGTATCAAGTGTCAAATACGTACAGCAATACTGAGTCGTGTATACAGCTGTCGTCCCGTAATTCTCTTTTGTCTGCAGAGTTAGTCGTAAGAGGAAGATAGCTACATAATGTCGAATGCTTCTATATTCTATAATGTTGAATATTTCTATTTACTTCTTCAAAATGTCGAATACTTCTATAATACTTCGAATACTTCTATACACTTCTACAAAATGTCGAGTACTTCTATAATACTTCGAATACTTCCATACACTTCTACAAAATGTCGAGTACTTCTATAATACTTCGAATACTTCCATACACTTCTACAAAATGTCGAATACTTCTATAATACTTCGAATACTTCCATACACTTCTACAAAATGTCGAATACTTCTATAATACTTCGAATACTTCTATACACTTCTACAAAATATCAAATACTTCTATAATACTTTGAATACTTTTATACACTTCTACAAAATGTCGAATACTTCTATAATACTTCGAATACTTCTATGCACTTCTACAAAATGTCAAATACTTCTATAATACTTCGAATACTTCTATACACTTCTACAAAATGTCAAATACTTCTATAATACTTCGAATACTTCTATACACTTCTACAAAATGTCAAATACTTCTATAATACTTCGAATACTTCCATACACTTCTACAAAATGTCGAATACTTAGATTATATATTTTGAGTGACATGTGTTGTATAGTATGGGTTGTATTGTGTGTTGTTTGAGCTATTTGTATTAAAGTTCATGTCGATTATTTTTGGAGGAAGTATTTCTAATACATTACAAGGAACTTGCGAATTTTTCAATTTGTTTTCAAGTTGAAAATAAAGAAATTTTCATTTTCCTAAAATGATTTCCTTAACAGAAAAAATGAAGCAGACTTTCGGATCACTCATTAAGAAAGGAAATGATTTTACACTGAAAATTTTACTTATGAAAAATTTTACAAAGGAAAAGTTTCGAAAGGGAAATTTTTCAGAAGGACAATTTTATCAAGGGACAATTTTATATAAAAAATTTTTACAGAAGGAACATTTTACTTACGGAAAATTTTTCATGGGGAAAACTTACATAAAGAAAATTTTACAAAGGGTTAATTTTACTTTTTAAATTTCTGCGTGCCTTTCGTTAGAAAATTTCGAGAATGAAAAGGAAGAAAACTCTCATGTAGAAAGTTAGCCAGCGTCAACATATAAAATAGAATTTTTTGAAGATGAAACGAAGAAAAACTTTCAGGTGGAAAGTTGGAAAGGTTCACAAGGAAAGTTGACGAGTGAAAACTTTCAATACAGAACTTTCCCAAGCGGAACAGTTAAAGACTTTTAGAAAGGTTACGAAACTTTCTAAAACGCAACAAAAACTTTTAGAAAGGTTACAAAACTTTTTCAAGCCGAACAAGAAAAACTTTCAAGAAGGTTTTCACATGGAAAGATGTCTATCAAAAAACCCAAAACTTTACGAAAACCAACTTCCAAGAGTAACGCAGAACCCAACTTTTCCAAATAAAGTTTGGGGATCAGCAAACTTCGCAAAAAGAAAGTTCCAGAATATCCACAGCAACGCACTCCCCCAAAATAATCCTTTTCACCCAAAAAAAAAGCATCACAGGAACGTTTTCAAAACCTCAGCCCTAAAAAACACAAGTAAAAACCACCAACGGAAACACGCAACCCAAAAAATCAAGAAAGGAAACACGAAGTCAAAAAAACAAGACGGAAAATAAAGCGACTTTTAGAGCCGTAAAATGTCTGGAATTTTATCGCTTCTGATGAAAAATTTTGATCCGGAGAGATCTTTTTTTTTTCGTGGGCTTAGGAATTCCATTGTGTCGTATATGATCTTTACGACAGCCCGGATCTTTACGACAGCCCAGATCTTTACGACAGCCCAGATCTTTACGACAGCCCAGATCGTTACGACAGCCCAGATCTTTACGACA
>JACJUY010009037.1:0-35023 GCA_014220935.1 Platorchestia sp. MABIK | reverse complement strand
CATTGCCCTCAATCAATTTTCGACTAGTGACATGGGTATTACAACACTCGTGTGTGTGTATCATTTAAGTGTGTTAAGTTTAAGATGTTTTAAAAACCAATGATGGTAATTTTGTACCATCTCTATTGGAAATAAACTGTTTTTCTTTTCTTTTTTCTTTTCTTTCTTGTACTCCGTGATCTACGGATGTTGCCTCCTATTTCCTCACCATGTGTCAAACTTGGGCCATCAACTTTGCAGTTTGGATCGACAAATCAGCTGGCTATATCTCAACATATGAAAAAATAATTAGAGCGAGCTGAAATCAATTATCATTTATTGTGGAGGCTTCACCCTTCAGTTACCTAACACATTCAAACTCAGGGGATTACAGAGCACGTGGTCCGCCGCTATCGTCTGCGAATGGTTCCCGCCGAGCTCTATATTTGTAAACAACGAATAGCAGTAATGGCTTTATTTCTTTTATGTTCACAGGTACGGAATGCGATGGAAATTGTACTTCTTATGGGGGAATACGAATAGAAATCGTGGATCACTTGATGTGATGCTATTATTTTATCAAGAATATCAGAATTCAAAAATGCATCTTGCATTAAAAACTTTTTCAACAGAGCCAGAATAACTACTAAGTTAGCATCTGTGTGTGTTAATTCAAAGCTTTTTTCTTTAAAATTAATGAAAATTTCAAGATCAAACAACAAACGATACAGGCATATAACATGTTTGATTTTAATATTAATCAGAATAGCAAATACTCAATTTTCTTACAGAAAAAGTTTCATTTTATTTGAGAGCATTATATAAAGTGTGTTATCTTCAACTCATTATTTCGCTGAGAGTTTGCTAAGTTTCACTTATCAGCGAGTTCTGTTTTTCCTTACTTGTTCTCCGACTATCTTGTTGAAATGGCGTGCATATTTTTGATGTCTCCTGCTTAATTTATTAAACGTCTCTACTGCAAAGAATAGTTATTCGTCGGACCATTATACCTTAATATAGGAACAAATTAAATCCATATTGGCTCAGTTCGTTCGCTTAAGGGAATCCACTACCCGGTATTTTACCTAATTTACCGAATTTTTATAATTTCACTGTTCACTTTTCTATTGCGTCTAGAGGAACGAAAATGAATACAGTTATGTAAAATTGAATTTTGCACACATCCTCTTCTTCAAAATTTTCTCTTCGCAATAGAAAAAAAGTTATTGTGCCAACATAAGAAAAAATTTACATACCTGCGCAAGACTTTTTCCACTCTACCATTTTTTACGTAGGAGCGCGATTGTGGTCTCATTCGACGCGGAAGGACTGCAGGAACCTCTTAACGAAGGTTATTTTTAATTTCAAACTAGAAAAAAAGTAATCGTTATAATGTCCAACAATTGCGATTTTCTATTACGAAAATCGAAAATTTTCATGAAAGCAAGTGTGTTCAGAATTCAATTGTACATATCTGTATTCATATTCGTTCACCTATTTGCAATAAAAGTGTGTAAGCTGAGAATAGAGAAAGAATCTAGGATTTACCTAGGGAATAAATTTTTGGACAAATGTAACATTACATTTTTTTCTAATTCGAAATTAAAAAAAATCCTTCGTTACGAGGTTTCTACAGTCCTTCTGCGTCGAATGAGACCAAAATCGCGCTTCTACGTAAAAAATTGTATAGCGGGAAAAGTTTTGCGCAAGTATGTGTATTTTTTCTTATGTTCACACAATAATTTTTTTTATTGCGAAAGTCGAAAACTTTCATGGGAGAAAATGTGTTCAGAATTCACTTTTACAAATCTGTATTAATATTCGTTCCTCTAAATGCAATAGCAAGGTGAACAGTGAAATTTGAAAAATTCGGGAAATTTGGTAAAATACAGGTTAGTAGATCCCGTTAATATGATGCTTAGCAAAAATGTACTTGAGAATCATTTCACTTATATATATATATTGGCCAAATTTTTCTTTTAATTAATATTTTCGCAAAATTCGAACAGTCAGTTATTACCACATTTGAAATTGATTTGAATGTGGGAAGAGAACATACAGTATTTGAGTATAGGAATAATCCGTTACGACAATTATGAATACGTGATTTCTTGCGATGCTTCGTAACATTCTCGGCCGATCGCAGAGTGCCAAGATTTTTCTCGATGTTTTCCATTTTTCTGTAAGCTCTCCTATGTGATTCACTTGCACTCAGTCATTCACAGTACCAACTGTTTCTCGCACGTGTTGAAATTATCCCCTTTTCACGCGATAACACTTTCTTAGTGTAGTCGTAAAAGGGTATGAAATAATTTTCGAGGAGAATTCAATGTCTCACTTCTAATGATACAGAAGACCTTGCATTTCTTCGTCCTCGTACAAGCTCCGCTGTAGGATAGTAGCGAACCTGCGTGGTCAGCGGTAATGTCAGGCAACGTGTAGTTCGACAAGGGGCACCACGATGCTGGCTGCCATTGATGTGCCCCCAACCTGAAATAAATTCACATTTGAATATGTCATTGAAATTTGATTCGTCCTGTTTTCTGAATGAGAGCATCTGATATTTATGACCCTAAATGAACCCACAAAGTAGTTTTTATCAGGAATAAACAAAATGATTACACAGTTTCCCGGAAATTTGAAGGTCCTGAAGACCTTATGAAGGACTCAGTTTTCAAATGTGTGCCTATTGATGATTTCAATGATTGTTGACCTCATCACACCAGATAAATTAATAGTGAATATCCCCCCTGCTTGGCCACGTTCCTTTTGACAATCGTATGATGATGACATTTGGCGAACATCGTTTTTTAACAATTGTTTATTTTAAAATGTTCAATTCTACTCACAGAGCTCTTCCTGGGTGTTTTTTAACAGGAATGCTAAATTTATCAAATTGAACTTCCAATGAGTTACGTCCGCAAGGAATCGAAAATTATTTATTTAAAAATGGATTGGAATTCATATACCATGTTAAACATATACTTTTGCAACTTTTTCGTCAGAGTCTGGACTGCTAGATACAGGTACTACATTGCACTTCTTAGCTATGCCTGTTCATGTAAGGAGACGTCTAAGCAGAATCCGGAAAAGTCCTGGATTTTTTTACTGCTTTTTTCGCTAGAAATATGCTTACTTCACAAGCTGTCAAATTTGCAGAACGGTCTGAGCATCGTAAGTGGGGGAAATGAGGTTGGGAAGGGGGAGGGGAGGGATCTAATTAGCAACCAACGCCGACCCGCGAGTGCATGTGCCACGCCTCTGAATTTTTTCTAGTTTTCATTGTTCTATTCAATACAGAAGTCCTTAGTCGTGNAAAGGGGGGGATTCAAATACAGCTGCTAGCACCGGACAGCCACCGCATTTGACACGAACCAGAAATATCTGGATTTTGTTTTGTTGGTCTATTCGACACAGAACTCCTTAGTTTACAATCTAGTAGAGCTACACTACATTCTTTGCTCCTTGAGAGGGCAAAACGATGGGGAGGAAGGGGAGGAGCGAGTCGAGGAGGACGCCGTAGCGTGCGCTCCTGGAGTGGTGAAACGTATCTGTGATACTCTTCGTGGTACCGGTCCCTTCATGGAACCACAAACAACTTGCAAAAAAAATATTCACATGTCTATGTAGATAGCTTTCAGAACGTCAACCGCGTCAATTCTTCTAAGCAATATAGCGTGCAAATGAAAAAAAATTAAAAATGGTAGCAAAATGGGCTTCCTGAACAGTTGAAGATAAAAAGTTCAATAGCTATCTTCTTCAAAAGTTATTATTGTAGAGCAATGCTTTAGGTCTAATTAAATGCATAAAAAATTGCTACATAGGTAGACGTAAGTTCGTTTTGAAATTCACAGTAATTTTTTAGTTACACTGAAAAATCCACGCAAAAATGCATGACTTTTTAAAAATTGAAATTTCAGACAAAAAAGCTGGTGAAATTTCAAAATGAACCCCCGTCCAGCTATGCAACAACTCTTTGTGCATTCAATGAGACCTAAATCATTGCTCTGCAATGATAACTTTCGGAGGAGATAGCTTTTAAAAATACCCTATTTTCTCGCCCATTTTCCCACATTATCTCCACAATTATTTCGAAGATGGGAAAAGGTCTGTATGATAAGTCAAATTTATTTTCAAAAATACATTCGTGTGCCAAATTTCAGTGATCTAGATCCCATGCAACAAACGTGACAGCCCTTTCCTTCATTCTGTTTAGACATCCCTCATAAGTCCGTTTCAATCTTTTCGTGCCCTACCAAGCAACTCAAAAATGCCTCACGCTTTACCTAAATGCTTCGTACGATGTTTTCAACGAATTTCATTGCTGTTTGTTTATTTCAGTATGCCAATATTCACTCGAGGGAAGACTTTTCAGTGTTCTCTGGTTATGGTTTGTCTATGTAATTTTTCTCTTTTGATGATCTTCGTTCCCGTGACATAATTTAATTAATGAAAAGAGGGTCGCTGCCACCAGAGATTTTTGCCTCGAAATTTAAGAGTGTGTCATTTTCATTTTTTGGGGATATTAACTGCAGGATAACGTTCAACTCTACAGTACCCGCAAAAAAGTATACGTTTTCGCCGCATAAAAATGTACCCACGCGAAACCGCGTGTACATTTTCATTGCGTTCCCACCCTAGGAATAGTGGGAGAAGCTAGGGAGTGGCGTAGCACCCACGTGATAGACTGATTTCATGCTTCCCTGCCACAGCAAGCATCAGGGACCTTCAAAAGCTCGGTGAGGGAGGATCGAATTTACGCGCTCCTCAATGCCCGCTTTTGCACTTTTTTACCATCTTTGACGGCCTATACCTCCACAACCACTTGCCACAATGGGAAGAAATAAATATCCAATGGATGAGAAGACTCGTGCAATTACCCTACTGGAGCAGTGGTGGTTTGTGATATGCGTGGCAGTAGACCTGAAGGTAACAAGAAGGGTCGTCTACAACCTAAAGAAAGCTGCCGCAAGCGTCCCACCAGCACCATTCCACCACGAAAGAAGGGCTCTGAAACACAAGAAAGATCAGGCCATAAGGTCTTGAAGCATGAGGTGTTAGCTGAACCATCCATTACAGCTGTGGACCTGATGGAGGCCTTTTTTCGTGGTGGAATGGTGCCGGGTGGGACGCTGGCTGCTGCTTTCTTAAAAAATGAACTTTCAAAACAATTGACAAAATAATTCATATGATTCACTTTCGCATAATTCTGTTGAACAAATTCACACTTGAATCTTTCTTTCTGTTCAAATATGACCTACCCAAAGGTCTGCGATCATCCCTCGTTTATGAGTTTAGTTGTGCTCATGGCACATCGCGGTATGTATGATCAACCCACCGAGAACTACTCATGAGAGTCGCTGAGCATGCTGGAAGAAATCATCGTATGTGTCGCCCGTTATATAGGGACACCTTCTGATTCCTGCATAAGGAAGTACTGCATGAATCCATTTGAACAAATTATCAGTTACGATCAATTTAAAAAAATTTTGACTCTGCTTCGAATTATTGTGAATTTGTGAGCTGCGCATGTGAGAGTCACTGCATATACACAAATTTAAACCCGCTCTGAATGATATTCGGAGTGCATACCCATTAAAAATTATAAGTCCGTAGTGCAACGATAATCGAATGAATTTAAAATGTAAAAGGGATTCCATTTTTGCTACTGTCTCTAGGAGTTGTGTTTTTTATCTTCTCCTCTCTGTTCCCTCCCTTTATAATTTTCCCCTCTCTCACACTCTTTTCCCTCCATCTCTCTCTATGAGATTTTATACTAGCTAGCTAACTGTCCCTATGACCGTTCTTCATTTTAATTGTACTCCTACCCTGTCATAGCACTGTGAAGATGTTCAGAACGAAATAATTTAGAATGAAAAAAATTCAGACTTTCTACCAGATATTAGGTAGCGAAATTTAATTTAAACTGACTCACAAACTTTACATTTAGGTACAGTGTGTGTACATTAATACAGATATGCACGATTATTCTAATTAAAATTTTGCTGAGTCAAGCACAAGCAACCAAAAAAATAAGAAAAACTCCACAAACCGCACTGATCCTTTCGCTTCTTCTACATGGGATTGAATTTAACTACATTTTTCAAGGAGATTCATACATAGACACATAAAAAGTGCATGAGTTTAAACCATCGACAACATATGCATGTATTCGGCCAAACTATGATCACATGGCGAGGAATTATAAATGACAATAGTTCGAAGAAAATTTCGGCTTGATTGTCCCGAATCCTGAAATTCTACACCTGATGGTGTTGTCAATAACCCCAAGATTTCAACATTTTAAATTTAGTTTGAATCTCAAGTCCTGCTAAATTACCAGATAGACCAAACAAGATGAAAAATATACGAAGCAAAGAAGAAAAATTATGTCAGAGCGTCGTTTGCACAATTTTTTTTACCTCGAACAATTTCTAGGACATTGCATCTGCGGTAGATAGAAAGAGCAACTGAGGACAGAAAATATAGGTTTGAGTTTCGAATTATATTTTCAAATTGGAAGTTAACATGTAAATTTCAAAAACTGAATTAATAATAAGTTAAGAATAACAGTTCACACAGCTATTTTCCACTACACGCTGTATGAATTCTCTATTTTTAAAGTGTTGACATGAAGAAGCTGCGTAGCTGACTGGGACCATTAGGGAAATATTCCTATCGTTGGTTTCCCCCATATTATTGTATCTCACCTGCAACGATGTATTTGAGCATTTCCAACGTTTCTTTCAAGTTCATCTTGTTGGAATCAAATTCTGAAATTGTGACTATGGAATTTTTCAGATCAACTTTACTCCATCATACATGTTTGGTTTTTTAAACTCGACGTATAATAATTTTTCGGCTGTAAATCTCAGTTGAAATATTGTATACCTAGCTTCCCATCCGTAAACCTAATTATCATTCACAATCTAATAGAGAAAACACGAAATCAAAATACTCAGAGATGATTCGTAGATCGAGATTACTGAGGTGGAAAGATCTTCACCCACGTGACTCTAATTTGAAATGAGGGCAATTTATACGAGTTCTTTTCCAACCATTTCTACTTTAAAAATAATCTGAATTGCTTCAGTTTTATGGGAGCCGAGACATTTACTGTATGTATCTTTGGAAGGTTAAACACAACTCTGTTTTCCGCACTGCAGTCTGCACTTCCAGCCTTCTTGGCTGCTACCCAGTCCGAATTTTTTCGTCGGCGAAACGGTAATTATGATCGGTTTTTATCGTTTGTCGAAGTATTCCGACGGTATATAAATATTACCGCTGATCAACGGTAATTTTAGACGCTAAAAATGCCCGTCGACGATGATGACCGTTATTTACCATCGATTTCTGACTGTCATTCCTACCGTAGAAATACAACGGTAAAACTACGGTTATTTTTCAGACCATACTTCATAATTTGATATTAACGGCAATGATAGATAGCCCATGTCTAAGTTTAATCAAGGACAAGTCAGATAAAAGTATGTTATGTATTACTCGTGGTCAATTGAAATTACATGAATTAGTTTACGTAACCTTCACATGATGTAATTTGAGCTTTAGTTATTTTATTGTGAAAGTGAAAACTTTAATTCGAAGCTGAGACATTTCAATTGGATTTTCACAAATAACTTTTCTACATTTATGCATTTTAATTTTATACATTTTAATATGAAGTTTAAATTCTTTAACTGATGCTTCAAATGTTTTAAATTTAATTTTAAATGTTTTAATTTTAACTCTTTGTACTTTATATCAAAAGTGAAACTGTGAAGTTTAAAAATGCTGGGTAATAATGGTAGATGTATAAAATCTGAACATTCCTACTAAATTTCTCATTCATGCACTATTATATTTTGATTCCAGTAAGCTAAATGTTTTTCCTGCTCTACTCATTTTATAACTCAGGCTTTGAAATGTATCTCGTTTTAAAAGAATTAGAATACGTAAGAACAATTGTTTATCACGTTCGTATTTGTAACAATCCTAAACCTTAATGACCTATTTTCTAATAAAAAGATTTTACGTGAAGTGATTAAAAACGAACAAATCAAAAAAATTCAAAGCATACCTTTATAAATTCACAGCATTTAATAATGAAATATTTTAAAATTAGTTGATCAACATAGACAAATTATTGGAACCTTCGTGATTTTCAACTTGCATTTGAGCGTAACGTAATGTCATTATGTCAAGGTATCACATTGCTCGCTGTTGTTCATTGCGGTGGTCCAAGTTTGAGCGTTGGTACTGTTTACTATTTAGATTGCTTCAAAGTATTAAGGTCTAAACATTGAAATTGTTTCATAGCTAATAAAATGTGGACCTAGATCTAATTTCCTTAACGTTGGTATTTTAAGTTATTTTGATGTGTTTTACTGGTAACGTGAGATTTCAAAATTATTCCCTGTGCATTTACCAGAAAAAATTGTTTTTTATATGTGCGTTTGTGTACACACATCAAAGTTACCATTCAAGTTACTCTACTCATTGAATCATACAATTTTCAAAATGTTGGTATAATAATTATTTGGATTAGTGTGAGTGTAAATGTAAATTTTCAAAGTGACTTTCCTTCTGGTGGAAAGTATAACCTTGTGTAATCACTACAGGAAATTACATTCTAGGAATATATATGTTTGTAAATTATTTGTACATGAATATTGGTATTATATTTTTAGACATGAAAAGTTATTACAAATAATGCATCAAAGAGAGCAGTTTTCAACTGCATGAAATAGTCAAAAATGATGAAGTTGGTAAGATCTTGTTTTAACATAGTGTTGACATTACAAATTCTATTCTTCATCACCTCAGCTGTGATTTTAGAGATGAGGTGTGGTATATTTCGGAATCAAACTTTTAATGGACACAAGCAATGTCTTTGGGGAAAAATTAAATTTAACATTTTCTAACACCCGCTCCAACTTATTTGTTCTGATAGTTACTTTCTGAAATGCCTTTGCTAACATGCCACTACCTATAGACAATGTCTTTGCAGAAGCTCAAATTATGTTCCGGATTGCTTGTGCAATAGAAGCATTAGAGGAATATCATGAGCATTATTAATTCAGAAAATCGTTCTCAATCTAATGACAAATTTGAATTAGTTTATCATAACTTTCAACTTTACCAAATCATTCCAGTTCATCATGTGTTAAAGTAGTAATAAATTAATTCAACATATTTTATGAAACCATGTCAATTGTTAAAAAATTCTCTAACTCTGTAGTCTATAAAAAGCGACGTTTTGATGTACGAACCTCATGTTCAGGCTAAACTTGTTCAGAAATTTTTTTTCAATCATGCTGATGAAATCCTTTTTTAAATTGAACATGACCTTTTCTAAATTGAACTTGACCTTTTTTAAATTGAACTTCACCTTTTTTAAATTGAACTTGACCTTTTTCAAATTGAACTTGACCTTTTTTGAATTGAACTTGACCTTTTTTATTTTGAACTTGGGTTTTTTTAAATTGAACTTGAGGTTTTCAAAATTGAACTTGAGGTTTTTGAAATTGAACTTGAGGTTTTTAAAATTGAACTTGAGGTTTTTAAAATTGAACTTGAGGTTATTTAAATTGAACTTGGGGTTATTGAAATTGAACATGAGGTTTTTTAAATTGAACATGAGGTTTTTTAAACTAAACTTAACCTCTTTTAAATTGAACTTAACCTTTTTTAAATTAAACTTGAGCATTTTTACATTGAACTAGAGGTTATCTATATTGAACTTGAGGTTTTCAAATTGAACTTGAGGTTTCCAAATTGAACTTGAGGTTTTCAAATTGAACTTGAGGTTTTCGAAATTGAACTTGAGGTTTACTAAACTGAACTTGAGGCTTTTTAAATTAAACTTAAGGTTTTTTAAATTGAACTTGAGATTTTTTAAATTGAACTTGAGGTTTTTAAATTGAACTTGAGGTTTTTCAAATTGAACTTGAGGTTTTTAAACTGAACTTGAGGTTTTTAAACTGAACTTGAGGTTTTTTATATTGAACTTGCGGTTTTTTAAATTGAACTTGCGGTTTTTTAAATTGAACTTGAGGTTTTTTAAATTGAACTTGAGGTTTTTTATATTGAACTTGAGGTTTTTTAAATTGAACTTGAGGTTTTTAAATTGAACTTGTTTTTCAAATTGAACTTGAGGTTTTTTAAACTGAACTTGAGGTTTTTAAATTTTGAACTTGAATTTTTTTAAATTGAACTTGAGGTTTTTTAAATTGAACTTGAGGTTTTTAAATTGAACTTGAGATTTTTTAAATTTAACTTGAGGTTTTTCAAATTGAACTTGAGGTTTTTTAAATTGAACTTGAGGTTTTTAAATTGAACTTGAGGTTTTTTAAATTGAACTTGAGGTTTTTTAAATTGAACTTGAGATTTTTGAATTGAACTTGTGTTTTTTAAATTCAAATTGAGGTTTTTAAATTGAACCGAGGTTTTTAAATTGAACCTGAGGTTTTTAAATTGAACTTGAGGTTTTTAAATTGAACTTGAGGTTTTTAAATTGAACTTGAGGTTTTTAAATTGAACTTGAGGTTTTTTGAATTGAACTTGAGTTTTTTAAAATGAAGTTGAACTTTTAAAATTAAATGTGACCTTGTTTATATAAAACCTGAGCTTTGTTAGATAAAAATTGAGTTTTTTAAAATAAAGGTAAAAAGATGTAGTCATACCAGTACTTAATGTTGTGGTTCAAATTTTGCTTCTAATCATTTTCTTGTGCTTTCATTTTCTAAATTATCTTGTTCTGATGTAGCTTTGAGTGTTAGATTTGCATTTTATCTCATACTGGAAATTGTGTATATCTATTTTCAGCCTGTGGATGATGTTTGTACATCAAACTGTTGCTTTTTATAGACTACAGAGTTAATTAATTTTTCAACTATTGACAGTGGATTAATATAAATATGTTCAGTGAATTTTTTTACTACAGTTCTTACCGTAATGTTTTGGAAAGATTTTTTAATGTTGAAAAGTTGGAAAAGAAATAATCTAGTTTTCCACCCTTGCCCTGGTGTACTTGATACTGTCTCCAAGCCTTGTGTTGATGATTGATTAATTTCAGAATCATCCAAAAATGCAAATGTAGGGAACAGCTCTTAGTTCCCTTAATTATTAGTCACTTCCTGATAAACGCTCAGACTTGTTCAGTAAATCTGTTTCATTTAACCGTCAAAATTCAATATGTGATACTCCTATTGAAAACAGCCTAGAGTCAATCAAGAAAACTTAGGAAATTCAGTGAGGGAAATCCATCTAGATTTGCTTGAGTCTGAAGCTAGAGACAAAAGTTCTTTTCATGCAAATTCCTCCAATGAAGCCTTTGCTGATGCCTCAAGTAAACTAAGACCTGTCATGATGAAATGTGATGTATTTAACTCATATGATTCAGTACTAATGCCTTATGTTGCTTTTTAGACATTTCTTTCATTCCCATAACGGGGTGTCTACTAGGTAGTAAAGTAGTAAAAAGTAGAAAAATTTGAAAACCAGCAAAAAAGAAATTAAGGAGTAGTGAAATTTACCTCAGGGGTCTACTTTACCTGGCAGGGTTGTAAAAAATAATGAAGTTGGAGAAATCACTGAAAATTGTAAGTAAGGTAAATATGTACATAGAGTTTAAAGATTTTCTAAAAATCATTTCTCCCAGAATCAGATATTTGGTGCAGTTTTTGGGAAATATCCTGTTGGGGAATTTGACAATTCCCCGGTGTCTGCTAGTTTCCAGCCAGTTTTTTTTGCATATGATGAGCTGTTGCTCTCATTGTTAAAAGATGTTAAGACAGGGTCTTTGGCAAACATTTGTTGGGGTCCGTTTGGGAGTGGGTAGATCAAAAATTTGGGTCATTTTTGCAATTATGCGTTGGATGCTTCATATTGTAATCAGATTTTAATTTAGTATTTTATGTTTTAATCGCCTTGAAATTGTTTATAACCCATGTTATTGCGTGTATTATTGACTCAAACTGCTCGTTATAGGATGATTTCTTACACCCTGGACATTTGGACAACATTCATTATGTAAAAATTAGGAAGTCATTTTTTGCTGTTGAAGGTGGTAAAAAGAATTCAACTTTGAAAATGAAATATCATGAGACACCCTGCAAAATGTTTATGTTTGAATTGTTTTGAGGTTTCTGTGGATATATAAAATTTCAAAATGAATTTCCTTCTAATGAGGAACATATAACACTGTACATTTATAACCAGAAATTACTTTCCAGGAATATTGTGTGTGGATTAAATTTGGAAATTCTAATTTTGTTTATGCATAAGGATAGACATAAAAATTCATACAGAAATGACATCAAAGATACCAGTTTTCAACTGCATTCAGTGGGTAACAAGGATAAAGTTATTGAAATATTCTGTGAAAATATAAAGTTGGTCAGTGATTGCACGCATAGAACTTTTCATTACCAGAGTGAATAACACATATTATACTGTGATGGCTCTCTTTGCAGTACCTACCCTCAGAGGCTAGGAATTATTGAACAAAGGCTGGACTGACTGGCCTATCCACTGTTTATTTAGAATTTAACACTCCATGAAAAATTTCCTGTGGGGTAAAAGCGGCATGAATCTCGATCCTACTTCGATGTTTAAATGTCCTGGTCATTCATTATTCAGTATGATACGGTGTGGTAAAGGTTTTTGAAAACAAAGCTTCATTCTATTTGCAGTTAAGCGGTTCTGAGAATGGGGTGCGCATTTGATTTCGATTTATCACACACAATTATATTGTCTATTTAATTTCTAGATGACGGAGCTTCAGCGTTGTGTGGGCGTCAGTCTGCACGACACCAGCTCATCATGACGTAATGACGGTGGTGGGGCCTTGGAAATGTCATACTCTAGGTTAGGACAAACTCGTCAACGGACGAAAATCTCTTTCAAGGAGCATTCCACCAGTCAGTTAATATAAGGTTCGTGTAAGCTCATACAGTTCTTTTCGTTCATCAACTAATATCTTTCCCCTCAGGGTGATACAACTATCGCATCTATGAGAATTAGCACCCCCATGGGGAAAATGTGTGAGGGCCCTAGCTGAGAGTTACGAAGTTTTTTTTTGTTGGAATACAGAGAATGTTTTTGTTATGTTAAGGACCACCAGTTTTCGGTTCGCTGCTGTCCTGTTTTTCTGCACCGACTACGTCTTCTTCAACTTTTATCGTGTTGCATGAGCGTCTTTCTCAACTTACTGTTTCCAACTTACTCACCTATTCTGCATAGATTTTGAGTTCCCTTATCTCCATACTAAATGGTGCCTCCCTCCTTCCTCTCATCGAAACGCTCCTTTTAGCGGTTGGGGAGGCTTAAACTAGCATTTTGTCTAACTAACATCTTATGTAGCATTTCCTGAGCGCAGCAGCCCATAGGATGGGAAGAGAACGGCAGAAACTTCAGAGTTCAGACTGGGAAGTATTACTGAAGCGCAGACAACTTAATGCCAGGGTTCTCGTTAACTCTAGAAAGCGAGTCCCAGAAAACGTCCTATCCAGACGGTTCCCAAAACGGCTCAAAGCGGCACTCAGAATGCTCGATGCATATATGACGTTGTACACTTAAGGAATACAACCACTAGGGCCGCGATTACAGAGAGTACACATCAGTCGTAGTAATAGAACACAGTTAGGAAAGCTGGACAATAGTCAGGTTATTGTCAAGGGTCCGTAGATACTGAAACGAAAAAAAATATATAAATACAATGGACACAGCTAACAGAAGTTGTCTGTCCATGTACAAAGCACAAAGCATTAATAACAAGAAAGATTTGACAGATGCCCGTACCTGATCGTAAATTGGTCCATCCAGTGTACGAAGACTTTTAGATGATTGGTGGAAATGTTCCCATGAGAAGTTTACGTAAAGATGTGGCTCAAAAAAGAGTTCACACTCCTTAAAAAGACGAGTTGCACTTCTTGGCAACAATTTTAGAGCTCCACATGAACTCTTGTTAAGATTTTAAATTTATGTTTAAATGTTATATATAAGTAATGTTAAGAACTGAGTAAAGATGAGATAGTTAATGTAACGGTTTACAAATTGAACAACATTCACACTCGCTCTCACACAAACTAAGGAAATTGAAAAGAATTGATAATTAAATTGTGGAAAATAGTGAGGCGGGAGAAATTCTTAGGAGAACCCTCGACGTCCGGCACGATAAAATTTTGCAGATGATCTGCCTTGACCCACGATTACATCAATACCATTAAAAAACCCCATGAAACCGAGAGAACGCCACGCTGTTAGCCACCCTTGCCTGTCTGAAAATCGAAGCCCTTGCCTGCCGGCATATCGGAGCCCTTGCATGCCGGAAGATTGAAGCCTTGCCTGCTAGAATATCGGAGCCCTTGCCTGCCGGTATATCGGAGCCCTTGCATGCCGGTATATCAGAGCTCTTGTTTGCCGGAAGATCGAAGCCCTTGCCTGCCGGAAGAACGAAGCTACTCTACCCAGTTCGGAGATACCTGAGCGAGCACACCCGCGGCTCGTTGTCACGGGCGACTATAGGTCACAGCGCGATGTCCCTCCCGGTCGCACACCCGAACCGTGAGGAAAATCCTCACACAGCCCCAAAAATTGAAAACTTCAAATAAATATTGCTAAACTGTCTGCATGTGTGATCAATTATGACTGAATACATCGTTCAAAAATATTTATTTACAATAGGAAGAATGAAAATTATTTGCTAGCTGCAAAGGTTCGTTTATTTGATATTTTTCACTAGTTATAAGTTACATATGTATTTTACTCAGAAACCGTAATTATTGAGTCCGATGTATCTCATCGCTGCATGAAGGTGAAAATAATTGAGCAGTTAAATGTACTAATTTTCAACAATTTAAATTTCAGTGGTTTTCTCCAATGTGATTTTCACCAATGATTTTATAAATTTCATTTTCGTTGAGGCGTATTTTGCAGCGAGTATTTTTTATACAAAAGCATTTATCACGAACGATCCGCATAACTTTCTCCCTGCGGGAACGAGTTCATTGACTTTTTACTCTTTCGCTTCACTTCTCTGACCAGCGCTAGAAAAAAGGTCTGGTTTAATCAGTACCTCAGGATATTCCTTGACGTTCACTGGCTGCCTCCGTCCCTTTTACAACATCGGTGATTTCCTGATGCCAGCAACAGTCATCTTACGGGTATTGTAATAAGGATTCAATGAACAAAAGATTTCAGATTGCACTCACAATGAGTGATCTATAAAGCGAAGAATTCCACCGACCCGCCCACTCATGTTCAGCTGCACGGAGAAACCGACCTCACTCAACCACCTGAAGCACCACTGCTAATCTTATTTATAACATATGAGTTTGCTATCATATAAAGTCCAGAATGACACGTTTTATGGAGTTTTCCACAGCGCCAACGCTTCCGCAATTTTCGAATAGTGGGTAAATATGTTATTCTATTTTTCTAGTGACATCACAAACAGCTAAATAAAGTAAAAAATCTTACATTGCCCTTGTATTCTTGAACACGCTGACTGGAAACAGATCTGATTTTTCTAGTTGTTTGATGTGTCTGATTTCGAATCAAGCAGGGGGAGCAAATATTAAGTGGCGATGAGATAATGCTTCGTATTTCTGTTCACAGCTATTTCTATGAGATGATTTCAAATCGAATACCTGTTTATCGAAGCTTGCGTTAACACCGGTTAATAGGGAAAATCGCATTGCCGTTTATAGAGAGCTTAAGTACTTAAGCAGGATCATTTTCGGAGAAAATTTCGTTCTTAAAAATCGTATTTCATTGGTTTTGGGATCCAAATTTGTGTATTTATAAGAGATGGTAGCTCCTTAGATATTTTATTTTTTCAATTGAAATTTTTCTTTATACATCACTCTGAATCAAGTGAATATTTGATCGAGATTTTTGTCATAACTTCGTAGAAATCAATTGTTACCATTTGATAATTTACGAGCTTTCATGAGTAATCGATATTTTAATGAGGTTTTGAACTATTCCAAACTATTACCGATTTTAGCCAATGTCGCATATATTAACTTATTCAACTTCTGGGAAATTTTAACAAACATACAATTTTCTACTTACTCCTTCATTTCGAAAAATTTCAATTTTCTTCATTTGATGTACTGTCAAATTTTCCTCAAAACCGAACCAGGAGAACTGTCACTAAAACCTGTTTTAAAAATTCTAATAGCCCCAATGACTATGACGGAATTCAATAATAGTGACGACCTAGAGATGCTTCAAACGAATCTCTCTCAATCAGAAACATGAAGAGGATCATTGGTTGTTTGCTGTGTATTTCCTGTAATAAAACTGTTGAGCTACAGGTGGTTGAAGAGGATAACACGATATTTGTTTGTTACGTTGTACGTGACATGTAAGCATTCTGTGATTTTCGTTTCTTGAATGCCCTCCAAGCTGCAGTCCTCAATGTTCTTCATAGTTCTTGACATGAACTGATTTTCTAGTAAAAATAAATATTTTCACCACAAATTTGGCAATTAATTAAGTTGAAGAAGAGATCACATTAAAACAAAACGCACTAGCGTGGAAATAAGCTAGTTTTTTAACACAACTTTCCAATTGTTCCGCACGCATTTGAAGGAATACTAAACAATTGCTACGATGACGATGTATTAGTGGTAACGTAATTAACCCACGACTCACGACCTTCAGTAACGTGGCTGTTTGAGTTTTCTCAGATGAGGAAGTTTACGTCTGAGATCATCTCGCATGTTGCGTGTGGGGCCTAGACGATTTTGAAATTTACTCAAACATGTTGAGAATGTAAGCATAATTCCAAGTGTTTCCAGTGTCAGCAGCAGAAACTTTTCAATTTCATCGGTCCAGAAATCTGTCAGTTTTTTGTTTTGCGAACTCAATTCGGATTACTCGGTTGCTACCTAACTCCATGCGGATTTTATTCAGCTGATCGTCATCATTCAAGTCCTTCACTTTAAATATTGATGGATATCTGACTCATTTATTTTCTTGTCTCATCTCGTTAACTAAGAAGTAACCATAGAATGAGTTACAGACGCTCTGAAAGTGTTCGGTTACCTCAGAATCAACACCTGTGATTTTAATGATAGAATATTTGAGAAATTGCCTCATCCATGTCCCCAACGCCAGCTTCTCCATAAGCGTAATGTTTTTCAGCGGGAAGCATAATAGTAAATCATTTCCCTTCAATTGAGGTGTTGAGTTTGTTGAAGTGCATAGAAATATAAGTCAGGAACGTCAGATGCAGTACCAACTGCGAGTTCTCAAACAGCATTGAGGAATTATAGCCATGATCGCAACAAAACTAGTAGATTTCTTCTCACAGTTGGAGCACGCGAAGCATAACCCTGTCATTTCACCGTCATCTTACTTTCGTGTACTATAGAGAACCGTGTACTTGTTTCCAATTTATCCGTAGAAGGATTGAATCAGTCGGTAATTGACAGCATGGTTTGAATGGTATTTTCAATTTTCAATATGATGATAACGTTCCCATCAGTTTCTGAAACCACGTTTTTCCTGCGAGAGCATGTCTATCCAAAATACAATGAGTGAACTTTACTCCTGGGATTTCTTTTCCCATGAGAGAACGAAACCCTAAGTGATCTTCGATCACAGTTGGAAGTCCATCACTGCAACCCGTAAGAATGACGTCCAGTGGAACACGTCATGTTTAGTTGAGAACTCCTTCACCACGTTGAAAGTATTCACTGCATTTTTTATCGTTTTCAGATGTTCGCAGAAAAAAATATTCACGAACCTCCTTTCCAGGAACCAGTCAAAGGTCATATTCTGCTACAATGGGACACATCAGTAGGCTCATCCAATTGTAGACTGATTTTCGCCTCACTTTTTCTCATTTATTCGATCACTTTTTAGTTCTAACAAGATATCTTGACTCCTGTGGTCAATCATATTTTGAATCATGCCGATGCAGAGAGATGTTTGTTCCATTTTTGGT
Source organism: Platorchestia sp. MABIK (assembly GCA_014220935.1). Classification (NCBI taxonomy): domain Eukaryota; kingdom Metazoa; phylum Arthropoda; class Malacostraca; order Amphipoda; family Talitridae; genus Platorchestia; species Platorchestia sp. MABIK. The sequence goes on along the minus strand of JACJUY010009037.1, from coordinate 17,085 downwards.
GCAAGTGTAAGAGTTAGCCGTCATTTTCTCTTCTAACTGTATAGACCCGTACCAAAGGGAGATTTCATTCTTCAGGCGTTTTTTGACATATTCGACAGAACAGAAAAGAGCTTGATTACTTTGGATAAAGTAATAAATGAAAACATTGAGGAATATATAAAACATACTAAAATGAACATATCAACTTACAGAACAATTTGACATTTTTATTACTGTAATGAATACCCTTTTTAGAAAAATGAACTGTGTAATGATTTTTTTTAAATGAACTGAAGTGCTCTATAACTGAATTAAATATTATTTAAAGGAGTGGCTCCCAGCTAGCTACCTACTTTGGTATATAAAAATAAAGCATCGACAAGTAGTTATTCTATTCTGGAGTGACTCAATAAATACTGAGCGTATGCAGTGCAGAGAGTGTAGTTCCAGAAACTAACTAACCAACAATGAACTGAGCGCGCGTTGTAGAAAAACTAAAGCTTTTCTTCGCGGATTCTTTTTTTCGGGAAACATTTTTTATGTATAAATAACTCCCTTAAAGATTGAAGTAAAACGTTACAAAAAATGTATTAAATTATTCAAAGGCACAACCATTCGGTGTACTTCACAACAAAGTTATCATCTTCTCAAATGCACCGAAGAATAAGCAACCTCTGCAGTCTTTGATACAGCATCCGCGTCGTTGCCTACGAGCCTTCCACCTTACTTGACCACCTGTGCGTTTCTTCAATTTAAATAAGCCTGCTCGTAAGATCTACTCCTGAGTGTGGCCGGTGTCGTGGCTACTGTCTCCTGCTCGTCATCGCTCTCCTTCATCGAGAGCGCCTCAAACGGTGCCATGATCGTCTAATTATCTCTGCCGAACCACTTCCTCCCTGCTCTTCGCTTCTGCTTCGCCACTCGGCTGCTTAAATGGTTAGCGCCACATTTTTACGTAGTGACGCCAGTTGCAGTTCCAAAGAACCTGCCTTACTTACCTTAAATAAAATGGGAGATTAAATCTTGTGTAACGTTGCCGCAAATCAACTCAATTCTTACTTTATATTAATACGGCAATTGTTACTGCAAATTTCTACCTCATTTATTATTAAATTTTGTGTTCTAAGTTAAAATACTGAAATTAATAATTACATAAATAATATATCAATATATTTAATTGCTGTAATTATTCTAGGATTTATTACATTCACGGAGACTATACATATTCTTAATACAGCAAATCCTAGCAATTACTTAAGCTGAACTCTTGAGCCCTGTATTATTTTCTACATGACTAATCGTTCACACAATACCTAATTCTCACATCGCGATTCTTATATTACGTACGCGGTCTCTCTGACCCATCTATTTTGCGGCGTGAAACAATTTAAACTGAGCCATCATTTTAATTTATGAAATTTTGAGCAGTCGCTATCAACTCTATTTCTTCAAATTACTAAATATTTGTTCTCCCCTGACAGTGATCGTGACAAGGTGCTGGAGGGGCGCTTAGTGCGTCCTGGTGTCCCAGTCTCTCCCTTCTTCCGGCCCATTCGCGGGACGGAACATTTGTCATACATTTATTCAGTGAAATAAATTACCCATGAAGTTTTGACTGTTTCCTATCCCTGCGTCAGTGTCACGCTTCGTTTTTGTCACGCGTACAACTTGGCTGGCGAGAGAGTAAAGTGGGACGGTGGAAAATTGACGACGATGTGTCGAATTCGATAGGGAGTTGTGACAGCTACGCTGCATGCACTGCTCACACTGCTGGCCCACGCTATTTCTGCAAGCCAGGCTTTCAACACAACCTCACGTCTTCAGATCACTCGCCTGCAACACATGTTTATGTACAAAAACGTTAAATTCATCCGATATTTTATGCATTCCATTCATAACAAACTGCTGAAAAAATGGCAAATAACAAATGTTTAGAAAAACTTTGAACTATTTAATTCAATAGAGCTAAAAAATATTAATGATAAATACAGATTTTATAAAATAGATGAAAGATAGAGAGCAGATAGAATAAAAGAAGGGATATTGCAACATGATCGCTAGATGAGAGCATATTAAAAGGATGGTAAATAACGGATAAATATACAGCAGGGCTGACGCCAGCAAAATATAGACTCAAATTTTTCGTGAATCTAACTACTTTATCAATTTTGCTTAACTTTGAATGGTATCTCTTTGAGCCACTCAGAGCAAAATTTTCGGTAATCTAGATCTGCGTTTGGCATTTTGATGAGCCTGGGACAGCATTTGGAATCCCCAGAGAGTACAAGGACCTCAGGTTATAAACTAATGGCCTAGAAGAAAGAGAATCCTTTTGGTCAGAATTTTACATCGGACCAACGATGATAATAGTCTGATTTAGTCGGCCATTGTTATACTTTCTCAATAAAACCGACGATGCACAGAAACGATCATAGTGCAAAATAGGGTACAACACTTAATCGTTTATAAATCAAATATGATTTAATGAATTATAGGGTAACTCAAAAATAATTAAGTGGATACAAAGTGGCACAGTTTAAATCAATTTTGATACAATATTCTTGTTTTGAAAACCTTTTTGGGAATCGCTCCATTGCCAGAAGCTTTTAAATTTTATAAATTTACTTTATTTAGTGTGCATAAATTTTTGAAGTGCAATACACATCTTCAGAGTAAGTGACGATTTGCACGAATTGTTCGAACTATTACCAACCAAAATGAAGACGTCCACACTTAATTATAATTCTGCCTCTTGTAGCAAAGAGAGATATTTCAGAAAAATTATGAAGGAAAAATCAATTAAAAAAATCTCTAGTATTGTAAACAGATCTGGAGTTGTTGTTCATCGTGTTATCAGCTGGTATAAAGTATTTTAAGGGCTGTGTGCGGAATCAGAAGATGGAAGACCTCAAAAAATATTGCGATGAAAATTCTGAAATCGTTCTAATTGCTAAAACGGACCGTTTTGCAACTGCGCCATCAATTTCTCGTAAGTTCAGTAAAGAGAAAGGGAATATCGTTTAAATGAAAACTGTTTCTCTTGCGGGACGAAATGTCAGATTGCATGCTCGGTTGTCAGCCGGCGAACATCTCATTTCAAAAGAAAACCAAAAAGCCCGTCTTTATTTTGCGACAGTGAATGTTCTGTAAACTGATGTACAATAGGAAAGAGTTCAGAGACGAATCAAAGTTCAATGTGTTCAATTCTGATGATGAAATTGTATGTGTGACACAGAACCATTGAAAGTACATCTCCACGATGCGTTTCAGTAACGTGTTGTGCCGAACTCACACCTAGGTCCTCGTCAACCCACCATTTTAATGCGAGATAATACACCTTCCCGTCTGGCTGGAAAGTTATGGCATACATATCTTGAAGAAGAAAAGGTTACTCTGATGAACTACCTACCCCAGATCCCCGATCTGAAGCCTGTCTAAGATGTGTGGGGATCATTGGAGAGAAGGCTAAGAAAATCTCTTCAAAAATCTAAATGTGTTTTGGGGATTTTCTGAAGGAATTATTGGAGGAAATAACTAGAATCTTACAATGGACTTACGTGTGATCGACGATGTTGTGAACTTTCTATTCAATCATTGTTTTTTATTCAGTTCCACAAATTTTAGCCTAGGATTATTCTTCTGCCCCAATTGAAATACAGGGCACAGGGCTATTTGAGGACACATCGTGTGTAATTTGTATTGCTGTACATATTATAACATTATACTGTACTTGAGCTAACCCATTTAAAGTGAGAAGTTACCGACTCAGTATATGAGAAGACATGCAATAATGGTTATTTTAACTACAAAGAATAACAATTTATAATCAGTAACTTTTCACCTGTTACTAGATCATTTGTTAATAGGGTTTGGTTGGATCTAAAAAGATGTGATGACAATTATTGTCAATGTGGCGAAATTGAAAAAAAAACATTCTCAACGCTCTGGTACCATAAAAACACCAGAATTTATATGGAATGTTCGAATCGTCATCGAGGAGGACACTGGAAGATCGATAAGGATCATTGCCAAGGAACTCCAGGTCTCAAAATGGACGATCAAAACTGCAGTTCATCAGAACATTTAATACGGGTCATTTGTATTGAAGAAATTCAAATTGGTACCAACAAAGACACAAGAAATCTACCTCCTGCATTCAAAACGTTGTTTCAAAATAAAAACACGAATATTGCATCGTGTGTTTTTACGAGAAAAATGAGACCAGAATCACAAAGCTAACAGACAAAATTATAGATGTTTTTGTGATGATCCTTCTGAAGAACCCAGGGTGATACACACCCAACTTCGGACTACTGTGATGGTAAGGGTTGTGAGTAGTGAAGTCATGTGACGCCACCTTTACAATTTCCTGCAGTGGCTTGGAATTAATAATGATGAATACGTTGATTTTTAAGTACGGTTTTTAAGCCCGGGATAGGTAAAGTGCTCAATAGGCTAGACGTCTGCCAGCAAGACTCAGCACTTTCTCACAAAGCTGTGGTAACTCAAAAATGATTATCGGAGAATTTTTACGATCATGTGACACCAATACTGCATGTGGCCCAAAACTGGCCAGATTTCAATTTTGAACTATAGCTTTACTCAAGGCTGCCAGTGTTCAAGTGATGTCCTAATTTCAGATTTAACTGATTTGAACCCTAGAAAAGCTGTTAACCAGGCCAAAGGTGATTTCATAAAATTGTTTGAAAAAAGTATCATGAATGATTGTAAAAATTTGGTAGATATACTTTTTTCTAAAATGTTATAATTTAATCAACGTGATAAGAATGTCCTCACAGCCCTCGTACCCTGTATTTTTCAAAATTGCGGTAAACCGTATAACTATTAACTTAGATTATATATAAATACTGAGTTAATGCACATAAATTGGAAAGTTCTGTATATTTAACTTAATAATGTTTGTCTAATAAACTATAAAGCGTTGTTTTAATTATCGTTCTTTATATTCGGCCTGCAACTGAACATGGGTTACGTGAGTCGGATCATTGAACGTTAAAAACTCGCGTCTGAAGATTTGTGTCGAAATGAATTTCGTGCTGACATTTTCCTTACAAAATTAGAATTTGAATTGTTGTTGCTAATACTATTACAGTAAATTAAACATTGTTGCTGGAGTTTCTAGTTTTGGCGCCGTTCACTGAAGTGATATATACGACATTAAAATATTTAAAAAAACACGTATTAGAACATTTTATATGACTACGGTCGCACTGGACGTGTGATCTAGAACCACACATTTACTCTCAACTTTGGAGGTTACTTCAAAACAGCGTGCCACTTGTGAGTTCGTGACTACATCAAAAGCTGTCCCAGTTGCTTGGAAAAGTGTAGCTGGTCATAACTCATGTTCCAGCGAAAAAGTTAGCGAGCCTTTTAACGAGAAACAGATGATGCTTTGTTCAAGTATGAACTTCAATGCTTCTTTAAACGCCTGTAATTTAAGAACTTCAGCAAATGGTTTTCATAGCGTGCGCAACTACCAACATTATTACTTTTCTTCATCGGTAGTTAGCTGCATTTATGTACAAGCTGTAATCAAGTTGAGCGGTAACATTGCACACTGTGCTAATTATAATTTATGCAATGAGTGAAATACATTATACAATAGGAAAATATTCTTCATTGTAGTGGCTGAAATTCAACCTTGGAGCAGTCATCATTAGGCAGCCAAGAAGGATAGAAGTGCAGAGCGCAGTGCGAGAAGCAGAGAAGTTTTTACCGTCCAAAGACAGATGCAGAAAATGTTCAGCCTCTAAAAAACTGATACAATTCATGTTACTTTTAAAGTAGAAATGGTTTGAAACTGACTCGCATTAATTGCCGTCATTTCAAATAAGTCAAGTGCGTGAGGATCTTTCCACCACAGTAATCTTGATCTATGAGTCATCTCTTAGGATGTTGATTTCATGTTCCCTCAATTATATTGTGAATGGTAATTACATTTACAGGCTGGATATACAAAGTTTCAACTGAGATTTACAGCCGAAAAATTCGTTACTCATAGGTCAACTTAAAAAAACACACCAAAATCACACCCATATGGTGGAATAAAGAAGAATGAATAATTCCATAGTCATTTTATATAATATGATTCAAACGAGAGGAATTTGAAAGAAATGTTGGAAATACTTAAATACAGTGTTGCATGTGAGAAATAATGGGAAATACTAACAGTTCATATTTCCCTAGAGAGCAAAGTAAGCTATCTAGATTCTTCATGTCAATACTTTAAAATTTGAGATTACACACAGTATTTAGTGGAAAATACGTAGCTGGTTGAACTATCATTCTTAGTTTATTTTTAATTCAGTATTTATAATCAACATGGTAACTCCCAATTCAAAAATAAAATTCAAAAATTTTATATTTTCTATCCCCAGTTCCATTTTTTCTACTGCAGATGCTATGTCCTAGAAATTGTTCACGGTGAAGAAAAAATTTTGCGAAAGATACTCTGACAAAAATTTTATTATTTGCTTCCTGTCTTTTTATCTTTTTTGGTCTATCTGATAACTCGGTAAAACTTGAGATTGAAATTCAATTTTCAATTTTGAAAAATTTGGGTCTGTTGACTACATCATCAGGTATAGAATTTCAGAATTGAGTCCGATCAAGACGAAAAGTATTACGAGATATTGCAATTGCAAAATGCACTGGAATAAGGTCATTTTAATTTCTCGTCATATAATTATAGTTTGGGTGAATACATGTATTTGCTGCCGATGATTTGAACTTCCTCATGATTTATGAATTCCATATCTCCTAGAAAAATTAGTAGTCAGATACGTGAAGAAATTCTAGGTTGTTAAAGGAATCATCAGCGTATATGTTGTACAGTATGCTGTGGTGGAATTATACAAATACAGTAACTTTAATGACGTGAGCACTGTGTCAATTGTATATCTATTTGTGACTTAAATTCAATCCCGAATTACAGAAGTGAAAGGATGAGTGTGGTTTGTGGAGTTTTTCTTAATTTGTAGTGGCCTGTGCTTAACTCAGAGCATAATATCATATTATTATTTTTTTTTTTAAATTAGAAGGTTTACATTTGATTTTGCTTCCTAATGTCTGGTACAAAAACTGGAACCTTTGCTTGTTGATTTTTGTCATTCTAAATTATTTCGTTTTTAGCATCTTCTCAGCGGTGAGACAAAGCCATTTAAATTTTTATTTTTTTCATTTTTAACGTGTAATGCACTTATGATGAAAACAAAAGACCAGAAACGTTTTCTATTGAAATGTCACGGATACCTTGTTTTCATTATAAAGTACCATGTCCTGATTTCGCGAGACAAGAAAAAATTTTCCCACAAATTAATGTGAAATTGAAAATACATGCGAACGAATTTACAAACTGTATTTTCTAAGGTGTTTAAGAAAGTGAAAATTCCATGATGAGATTCAAATATTTATGTTCTGAGGATCAATAATTGTTACATTTCTGCATTATATTTGCCATTACCAGCAACACCGCAGAGCCATTATCCTAGAATAGCAGGCACAGTAACACAGACGTATGCTGTCCCAAAGACCATAAGAAGCTGTCATTTATTTGAGTTCGGTGATGTGTGTACTAAAAAAGGTTTCAAATTCATTATAATTTAAATTTAGTAGCTTTAGTCGTGAACATTATGAGAGGACCTTTTCGTTAAACTTATTTTATTTTTGATAAGCTAAATGTGTTTCTTTACTGCGCGGGGTGCCACAAATCTATTAACGATTGCTTTCTTATGTTAATGTGTTTATGTGTTTTTCAACTGGGTTCAGGCGTCTGTACTCTGTTGGTGTCTGTTGGTATTATGTTAGTTAGTGACAAAATATTTTGTATGAAAAAACGATAAGTTGCAAATGGAAAATTTTCCAACTCCAACTTTGTTTGCAATGCTTCAAGGATTCGAAAACTGTCTTTGGTTTTGTTCTAGCATAAAAACTCAATGACTTCTATCCTTTTGAAATATCCATAAAAATGTTTGAAAAAACTGGTTTTTCGTATATATAAAAAAATAAGGCCTAAAATTGAAAAGTTACATGAGTTCATATATGTTTTTTTTAAATTCATTCACTTACCAAATTTCAAACGAATCGGATCAATTTTTAAAAATCGTTGAAGTGACCCCCCTTAAGGCAGAATGTCAGTTTAACGTAAACGGTAAATCAGTCTGATCAGTCATTGTTTTGTGTAAACAATGTGAGCCAAATTTTTATTCTATAGAGGATTTTTCTCATTGCAGATTTTTTAACGCTGACGCATATGATGTTCTGTGAATTGTATTTTCTTATGCTTGAAAGAATTGTTTTGATGTTTTCAAACATAACCAAATTCTGATAACGTAATAAGAGCTTTTTGTTTTAATTCCTAGCACGTGAGACGAGAAGAAAAAATAATTTTCAGTTCCACTAGACAAAGAACAGGTACATGTCGTCCCAGTATTTTCAAAGTTTCGCCTTCAGTCCTCTTGTAACCATGATCACCGTGGCACTTTCTTCTCTGATGTTGCCACTCACTTCTACGGAAATTACGGACTCTCTCGTGATTGCAGTAAGTAATCAGCTTCTATCATAATTTTGAATGTGATCGTAATTAAATAAGGAAAACCCATACTGCTGAAAATTTATTTTCACCATTCCAAGTGTACGAAATGTTTCTGACGAGACTATGACGAGAACGACATATATCCCAATCAGAAATGTCTTCACCGTTCGGTGAAGATTATTGCAGTTTATTGCAGACATTCTTTGCAGATCATGGAAGATCTTCGCAGGAGTATCTGCATTCAGTGCGGACTTAGTGCAGAATTAGTGCAGTCTATGTGCGCTTATGAAGTGCAGATCGGCATCGAATTTCTGCAAAGATCTTCACTGACCAAGAGCGAAAAATTTCATTAATCAGCAATATGCTGCACTAATCTTCACCCTACAATAACATTGGCTTAGTCCTCAATTCCTGTTATAAGGTTGATTTTGGTTAAACAAAATTTTCCCGATAATGATATTTTCAATAACCCAACATCAGCTGAGCTAATTATTCAGTCACTACCGACTTGATATCGAAGTTATAAGACCAGGTGATGCCGCTTCAGCCATTAGGTTTCGTTTTGCGAAGGCCTTACTTATACTTCCCACCCCACTACGTATTGGTGACACGCGGAGGGGAAGATAGATATTATACTTGATAAAATTAACATTGGGATATATCATAATTACTGAACATAAATGGACTAAAATTGAGGTTTGAGGGGTAACTAAGGTATGTCACTTCAAGGTGTTCCTTAGAAAAATACAAGGTGAACGGGCAACCTGTACATGCAATTTGATCCCGTCAAGTATGCGTAATTGTTCAATATATAGACATTTATTGCTGTAGTTACATATGACAAACGATTTTAGCATTTTTAGAAAACGATTTTAGCATTTTAGCAAAGAAATGCAAAAAGGGAAATTTGAAAAACTAGACAAATTTAGGGCTAGAGATCCCCTTAATTAACTTGAAAGTTACAAGTTCGATTTGAAATCAAATTTCAGTTTCATAATGAACACATGTTTAAAAACAAATACCTCGCATTGGAATTATTGATGTGCAGTGCCGATTTTTCTGTTAAGATCGCAGCAGATATTTCTCTCCAGAATTTTCTGCATTGATCTGCAGTGAGCGGTGAAGAAAAATTTCTTCCCGAACTGGGCTCCGCACTGATCCTAAATAAGATGCACTGTCCCCAGATATTCGATGCCGATCCGCACTAGCATTTCTGACTGGGTATGAGTATAAATAAGGAGAAGATAACCGTGATTCCAGCTTCAATCCCCATCTGTCTAAAAAGTGGTTCAGGTTCTTTTCCTTTCAAATGATAATTTTGATTCGCATTTTAAATAGGCGTTACTTTTTTAAGCCCGTAATTATCGCAAAAAAACAAGGAACTTACTTTTTATGTGTTACACTGTGTAATGAAAAACTGGATCGCGAGTATTTGATAACTTTTGATTCACAAATTTGTTAAAGAGTTGTGATGTAACTACTAACGAAGTACAATTTTTTATTATTCAAAGTATTGCCACATTTTTACTGAAAATTTGTAGCTTCACCTGCATTTCTCCACTATTGTGAGTGCAATTACACCTACTTAGAATGTGTGCAAAGTACTCTGTATGAATTCAGAAGAAAATAAAATATTACAGAATTACTCATAACCAAATAGTACTGGAAAAGTTTTACCTTGAATGAATATTGTCATACTAAAATAAATAAACAAAAATGACATTCGTTGAAAACATCGTACGAAACATTTAGGTGAAGCGTGATGCATTTTTCAATCATTTGGTAGGGCACGCATAGATTGAAACGAGCCTAAATTGAACAGGCCTACTCAGGAGGTGCACGGAAGTGCCTGTATCTGGCAGTCCAGACCATGACGAAAAAGTGACCTAGTATTTGTTAAAGACGATGTGTAAATTTCAGTCTGTAAATGATTGAATTATTTTCGAAATACTACAGGGGACTTAACTCTTTGTTAGTTAAGTCAGATAAATTTGGCGTTCCAATTATTTGGCATCCATGAAGAGCTAGGCAAGTAGAAATGAATATTTTAAAATAATTAACTGTTGAAGGATGTTCACAATAGGTCATTAAGATATGACTGTCAAAGGAAACATGGCCAAGCAGTGTGGCAATTCATTATTAATGTATCAGGTGAGTTGAGAAGAACAGTAATTGAAACTCGGCAATAGGCGCATTTTTAAAAATTGAGTGCTTCAAATGATCTTCAGGACCCTCACAATTCCGTGAAACTGTCATAGTTTAGTTTATTCTATATAAAAACATTCGTCTAGATTCATTTAGTGGCATAAATATCAGGTGCTTGTTTAAAAAATAGGACTAATCAAATTATAAGGACAAATTTAAGTATGTAAGTGTTTATTTTAGGTTGAGGGCAAAGCAATGCCAGCATCGTGGTGCCCTCTGTCCAACTACACGGTGCCCGACATCACCGCTGACCGCGCGGGCTCAGTGATATCCTGCAGCGGGGCTTGTGCGAGGACGGAGAAATGCAAGGTCTTCTGTATCATTGGAAGTAAGACATTGAATTATCATTCCTCACACTTTCTGTACAACAGGTTTGTGAGTATCACAATCTTTGTTCAATTATGGAGACCGCCTACCCAAAAAGAAAGTCTGTCATTTTGCTGCTTGTTTTTCTGAAATTTTCACCATAGGTGTACAATTATTCAACGATTTTTTTTCCACATGTGTTTTTTGTAATATCATTAAAAACTGTATTTTTTTTTTAAATGAATATTTTGCAAATCGTATCTCCTCCTAAAATTCTCGATTGCTAAATGTATTGTCCAGAAAAATATCGCAATGGATTTTTAATAATTTGATTTGTTGAATTTCAGGAAGTTTTTCCTAAAAATTTAACTTTTTTCTTTATGTCTCGTATATTTTTCTACCTAAATTAAATTTTAAAAATTGTATCCGATATTTCTGTAGCTTTTTTAAGCGTCATCGACTAATATGTTTATTATTTTCGTATTTTCAAAACTGTAGGAGGAGATACATTTAAAACCTACACAACTTTAGGTTGTCAGGTGAGCCTGACAAACTCTGTACACTTAGTGGTTTGCTGCTCAACATAACTCAGAATTTGTTCACTGTGTGTGTTAGGATGTTTTTTTCGTTCCAAAGCATTTTAAACGTTATCTGCATGGCTAATTTTCGCTTGCTGAACGTGCTCGCCGTGGTACAGTGGTTAAGGGATCGGCCTTGCATGTTGGAGGCCCGGGTTCGTATCCCGGCACTGGCGCGGCGATTTTCCCCGTTGGGTATAAGGGAGAGCTCAAGCACAATACCCCACTCAACCCAGGTGTCGGAAATGGGTACCGGCTTCACGGGGGAACCCAGGTAGCAAAATTTATTGACCTAATATTGAGCCAATGTACAGTCTCAATATTGACTGGATATTCAAAATGAACATTGGGAAAATACCTTATTTTGGAAAATTCGGTTGATATTGGAAAAATGTATTGGTCCAATAGCAATATTATCATCATCCCAATATCAACTAATTATTGTGTCAATATTGATTTGATAATGAGGTGTTCCCTGCAATTATTGCTTAATACTCAATTCCTGATATAAGGTTGATATTGGTAAAACAAAATTGTCCCGATAAGGATATTTTCATTTCCCAATATCAGCTTTTTTTGGCCATTACGGCCTTCATATCAAGGTTATAAGACCAGGTGCTGCTGCTTCTGCCATTTAGTTCCGTTACGGCCTGAAGCAACGGCCTTATCTTTACTTCACCCCATCATGCATTAGTAATACGTATTTAAGAACTTGAAGGAAGTTAAAAAAATTTACATTGAGGTATCCCACAATTACTGAGCATAAATAAACTAAAATTGAGGTTTGAGGGGTAACTATAGTAAAGCACTACAAGGTGTTCTACAAGGTGGTCGGCAACCTGTACATGCAGTTTGATCCCGTCAAGTATGCGTAATTGTTCAATATTTAGAGATTTATTGCTATAGTAACATATGACAAACGATTTTAGCATATTTTTTTGAAAAAACTAGACCTTCGGAACTCATTGGACGACTGAAAAAACAAGAACTGTGAACCTGTGATTACGATAATTCTGAATATACATATTATTGTAACGTATTCACATTTCTTGAAATCTATCAAATATATCTGCACTCATTAATGACTGAAATAACTATTCATTAACTTAATTGGTACATTTTATACAAATTACTCCGTATTATTGGCGTACGAGATCAACCCTATGTTTGGGCAATTATAATTTATATTTTAACAAATTTTATTAAATTGCAAGATTTTTAATTATTATGAGATAGTTTCCACTTACATGAATATCATACATATATATACACTGTTAGTTTAATATTAGAAATAAAACTATTTACTACATTGTCCCAATGACAAGTTGACATCATAAATAGATATATCTTTTTTCGAAATTGTCTTGTTATTCGCCTATTGTTGTAATCCAAGATTCCAATATCGGGTCAATAAATAATTATCAACCCAATATTGTCCTAATAATTTCTTGCTACCTGGGAACCGTCATGGTGTCCTATTTATAGTGTTAGTTATAAGACATTTGAAGAACCAATGCTTAAGATCATGTGTGTCAGGCTTGATTGGAAATAAAGCATCCTAAGATGCCGATGTTTGTTTCGAACCTGCGTCACCGTTAGGAGGGGCTCCGACGACGAGGTTCCGCCGACCAAAGGTCTGGGTAAAAACCAAAGTCCGTCATTTTCCGACGGATTTTTCCAAAAATTTAACCATAGACGGGAAATGAGGCAAAATTTTTTTACTCGAATGTTATTTTCATGGTTTGATTTGAAACAAGGTTTCTTTTAAAAATCTGAATAAATTATATTTTACATATTGTATCTTCTCCTTCAATTTTGAAGTTGATGAACCATCAAACACGTTTTTTAGATAGCTGAAGGTGTTACCTACAGCAACATTGGAATGGAATTTTGATATTTCGATTCGTTGAATTTTAGGCGTTTTTTATGTATTTTTAAATTTTGTCATATTATTTCTGTTATAATTTTTCAAACTATGCATTTTTCAATAAAATCATACACTTATTTTAAGCTCTTTTTAGGCCCTATCGATTGATATACTTGCTGTACCCGTACCTTTAAAACTGTGGGAGAAGTAGCATTTCAAATGTAAACATGTTCAAGTTTTCAGGAGAGCCTGACAAACTCGTCACCTGGTCATTTCATGACGTAAGTGACTGACCCTTCGCAAGCTAAGCAGACAAACTTACACACTTAAAAATTAGCGAAGCTTATCGTGAGGTTCCGAAAAAAGTTTCTATAACATGAGCTAAAGAAATTTTATTTTTATTTTTCGGTTTTTGGGTAAACCGGGCCAAGCCCCCCACCCTCCTAATGGGCTGGTCTTTCGTAAACTGTGTCAGACAAACGAATAAACTTATAAGAAAGTTAAGAATATCGTTAGATTCAAAGGAAATTTTTCAATAAGATGAGGAAATTACGAAAAAACGAGGGGGGAAACATAAAGTACACAACAATATATTAGAGTTTACCAAAATGACTCAAATAATTAACAACGCGGTCGATTGAGAAAAATTAATAGTAGTCCGATGCAAATAAACTGGGTCGTCAAGAACGAAGGTTCTCGTCCACGAAAAAGGTGTGTTGGAGACTCGGCCCGAAGTATCGGAGCCGCTGTCGTTGCCTCCAGGCGCAAACCACCGCGCCTCCCGTTAATGCATCTAGGTAAAGTAATTTGTAAATTTAAAGGTAGGCAGTAAATTAGAAGGATAAGCATCTGTATTACATGGTATTAAATTAGTTGAAGACACCCAAAACTAACCCCGATGTGATCTAAAACTAAACACCGAAACGAACACACACCGATCTGATCTACTTCAAACTAATTAACGTATATATCGATTACCCTAGGGGGAATAGAACACTTCAATAAGCTTCAGTCGAACAATCTTTAATGCTTATGCACGACACACGACCGCACTGCGAGTTATTACTCTGATAGCGAAGAGAAGTGTCTCCTTGCGGTTTTGGGGAGGTGAGGATGACGTGTGGGCACTTGCGCTCACAGGGTGCTTAGAAGCCTTCCCCTCATGTCGGACGTGGTGCCTCAACAAGGCATGGATACAAAGTCGACGGACGGCTGAATTAGGCCGTACCAGATAATGAAGTGGAGAGTCCGATCTGAGCTTGGATCTGCAGTGAGTGGCTTAGAGAAAAATTCAGGAGCGAATTAGAAAATATCGACAGTGAGAGCCGCTATGCCAGTTGGAAGATATCATGATTGCCAGCTCTACTATTGAAGTGTTCGTAATTTATAATGAAAGCTTTGCTCTAATATTCCCCAACAAATAAAAATGACACCTTTTCGACAGTCTGTTAATGAACAGAAAATTGTCATTTTTTTATATTAAGGGTAGACGGTCCACGCAATCATGAGAGCCTGCCTGTATGACTCTCAATCCCCCAGTTATTTACAAAAAACGATAGATTTTAATTATGTTTTATCTATGTTGTTTCTCGTGTTTTGGGCTTCCAGCTTTTGTTGCTCTGTTTTTTTAATTCCTCATGCGAAAAATATTTCTTCTTAACATTTACTCATTTAGATATTTGTTCATTTGTATTTATTAGTTAATTCCCGTTTAATTTGTTTTTTGTTTACTTTACCTAAAATTCATGCAACGCTTATTAATTCTAAAATTGCCATTAATGCAAATCCATTTTTAACTTTGAAATTGAGTATTGGAGTCTACGAAATTTCTTTCCAACTCTTCTTTTTTTTTTTTTGAGGCATGAAATGAGAACGGTCTTTAATACTTAATTACCTAAAGGGAATTTTAGTTGCATGCGTATGTAGTTATTGCAATATCATTTTCAATGTGCTTCCGTAGAATTATAGACTCACAATTCAAACAGCATTAAATTTACTCGATTTTTAGTACGATTCATAGAAGTACTATTCATATTGTTTACACATTATTTCCAACAAGATCGATTCTCGGAATATCTCAAGCGTAAGATAAAAAGTGAAACCAATTTGAAATTGCACATAGTTTGTTGCAAACGTTTCAGAATATTAGAATTCCATTTTCAGTACTGAAATTTGAAAGTCAAACTTAGATCACGTTGAAAAGAGAATTAAATATATAAACACATATCTACAAAATCTTACATGAAATCTTAAAATCTTAAATCCTAAATCTTAAATCTTAACAAACCTCCTTCAAACAAAAGTGGAACCGACGCGTTCCCTTACTCGCTTAATTACACGAACACTCACAAGTACATTCAATGAAACATTAACTCATGCAAACATCCTCGCAGACACAGACGTGCGCGTACACAAATACACAAGTATATATATGTCGGTAGTTTAAAGCAATGTACAGTTTGACTTACCTTAAGTCTTTATTTAAGTTAGGCTTTTAAATGGATATTAGTAAAAACTCCAAAATCTAAAGATCTTGTTCATTATTTGCTGTACAGAAAGAAGAGAAGTTGGTTATTTGAAAGGTTTATTGAAATGCTGACAATGGTCTAGAATTGCTTCATTAGGATGGGGAGGAAAGTGTGGGACTCAGCTGAATAGGAAATTACAGAATGTTCTCTGTGTCTTAATATGTAAATTGTTGCAGCTTGTGCAACAGTCACGATTACAGAATAGAAGTGGACGTCTCTTGTTTAACTTTACATCAATATGGATCTTTACATCAATACAATATGTACAGTCAAATATTGAACAATTCCAGTCACACCTATTTATTCCTGATTATACAACCAGTCAAGAGCTTGATTAGTAACACAATCGTGTTTATTCCATTTCTATGTGTATAAAAAGCGAACTAATACTTCTCGATTTATGCTGGAACATTTTCGCAGAAGTTCAAAATGTTATTCTTCAATTTCTTTTAAAAAGCAATCCTATCCAAATGTTGAGGTGTGATTACCAACCTTTTTTATTCTCATGTGCTTGCACCAATGAAAGTGGAATTATTGGTGTTTAGTGATGTACTGTACTATGTAATCAGAATTTTAAGCTTGCGGTTGTTGGTATAATTTTTCCAGGAATTAGATGAACATGTATTTAATTGCAGAGTACGACACCTTTAACTGTGCGAGGACGCACGATCATTTGAACACTCAGAGGGACGATAAAATAATTTACGTTTGTTTATACATTTTGGATTCTAACAGAAAATTGCCAATTGTTGAGTGTAAGAATCAGAGAGAGAGTAGTTGAATGGGGTGAGTTGTGATCAGGAATAATGTGGGTGCGAGTGAAATGGGGGGTAGAGTCATGGGTGTTTGTGAGCGCGTACGGACCGGGGTCGGAGAGGAGTGGGGAGGAGAGAGAGGAGCTTTGGGAGAAGTTGTCCAAGTGTGTTGCAAGAGTGGGAAATGGTTGTAGAGTTGTGGTGATGGGGGACCTGAATGCGAGAGTGGGTAATGAGGTGGTTGATGGTGTTGTTGGTAGGTATGGAGTAGCTGGGGTGAATGAGAGTGGTGAATACTTGATAGAGTTAT
>JACJUY010009036.1:21259-36038 GCA_014220935.1 Platorchestia sp. MABIK | reverse complement strand
CCCCGCTTGTCATAAATAGTTAGCGTTTCTTACTTTTTAGGCCAGTTTTGATATGAATGAAGACCTAGTCCCTAATTATGCAAGATATGGGCTGTCTTGCACGGGATTTTAGTAAGGAGCAAGGCTGGATTTGCGATAATCTGAGTGTGCCATAGAGATGCAGTTGTGACGAAGACGCCTATAATTTATGTGTTGGCTGAGCCGCAGGAATTTTACAAGTATTCTCTGAGATATGTTTACTTGTGCCGGTGATGCAGTTCTGACCAAACTTTGCGTCCTATTTTTCTGAATCGCACTCTGCACCACCTTTCGATTTTAAATTCTGAAAACTGTTTATTTTTGTATTGTTTTTGTGCTAATTATACCTTTCTTCCCACAGGTAATTTTATGTATTCAATGGCTGTTTAAGACAAGTTTTGCATCATCCGTGGACTTTTTGACTCTTCCCCACTCGTGATTAGTCTGAGGCAGTCACAACGGTCTTGGCTCTGGGCTCTTCGCGATGAGGGATCCCTTGGGTCGATCCTGGGCGTAGAACTCCAACCGTGTTGTGAGGTGATGGTGGATTCTAATTGGTGCCCCGGTAAGGGAATGAGGAGTAATCAAGATGTGATTGTAACTGTGCCGAAGGAGGTAGTTCGTGTGAATAGATATAAAGTTTTTTTTGGGAACCCTGTGGTCCGTAGTTGTGTTCAGAGGAGCCGAACGTAAGTGTACCGTGATGCCGTAGTTGTGTTCAGAGGAGCTTAACTTATTTGTGCCGTGGTGGTGAGTGTTCGTGGTCCGTTTTCCGTAGATCTCCTGTGCGGGAACATCAAGCTGGGGTTAAGTGGCACAGGCTAGAGAGCGCATTCTTATTCACATGCAAGTCTGTCACTTCCCCGACTTAACAAGAAGTAACCTGAACAAGTCAGTTCCCAATCACATCGCTCAGCCTGCAACTCTGGCGCCTGAGCACAGATCTGAGAGATATTAGCACCTTGACATGGGTGTCTGGAGGACGACAGGGNACACCATTAGGGTTCAGAATGACCCATAAGATGACTAAAAAAACACAATCGCCTGGAATACCATTTTACACTGTCAACTCCATTGATTTACGAGATTTGTCATATATAAGTTGTATGTACATTTAATAACTGAGGAGCAAAATTTCGTGCGCGCGTACCAATGACTTACATTGGACAAAATATTTTCCTCCCGAGGAAATAAGTTGAAGAATTCATCCCTCTGTGTTTGCTGGAGTGTGTGCCTACACATTTGTGTTGGTTGGCAGATACAAGCTGGTGTTTACTGATCACCACATGTTAAGATTAATACATATCAAACCCCTCCTCTTTCGCTTGGCATGGTTGCTTATAACTAATGCTCAGTCTTGATATTCAGTGTCGCTCACTGAGGTAAAAATAATCTGTTATTCTCGAAAAATTACGTGAAATACTGTAGGCAAGCCAAACTTGTGTTGCACACCGTATCCACAATACAACGCGCGAAGTTAACATCACAAGCTAGACCAAGACGACAACACATTCCACTTCGCGCAAAGTGAAGAACTTGAAATACGTGCGATGTGAACACAAAGATAAATTTTGCCGTTAGTCATTAGTGGAAGCTGAGCGTTGTAGTGCTCATACTTCATCACTGAAAGTTCTGGGTAGAAATGCGCCCTGCGTTGTTACTGAAAGTAGAGCGTGGATTGTGACAACATTACAGCCAAGCAAACGAACAAACCAGGTCATCAGAGCTTTGCAAATTCCTTTGTATATTCGAAGATCGGTCGGTACAGTCACAGAAGTATATAATATATAGTACCAAATTAGCCCAACGACCGCTAGTGTGACGAGTCACACTTGCATCATGACCAGGAAGCCTCCCTCATTATGACACCGTGACCGAGAAGCGCCGGCTGCGACTGGTGCTTCAGCTCTCACAGCGTCCTTCAGTTCTGCCCTTCATTGTCCTCTGGCGGGCAGCAACAGTTCAATGCCATCCCCACCTGCTGGGGGAGTGGGGCGCTTCCTCACGTGTTGGGGGAGTGGGGCGCTTCCTCACGTGTTGGGGGGAGTGGGACACTCCCTCACGTGTTGCGGGAGTGGGACACTCCCTCAAGTGTTGGGGGAGTGGGACACTCCCTCACGTGTTTGGGGAGTGGGACACTCTTTCACGTGTTGGGGGAGTGGGACACTCCCTCACGTGTTGGGGGAGTGGGACACTCCCAGCGTGGTATGGGAGCTTCATCAAGACAAACGCAGCCACATATCAGCCACAGCTGCGCTGCAGCTTGTCACAGGGCCTCATCCTGTTCTGTGTTTTGTTCTCTTTTGTTCCATTAATGGACGTCTTGAGAGCATAACTATGCATGTTAATTAAGAAGGATTGAGTAAATTTTGTTGGAGGCAGTTAAACATAATAATTACTTGTCAATTAGGGTTGGGAATTTGCATAACTAAATAAATTAAGGATGATTATTGTACCCTATTCTCACAATTCGTGGGTAGCATTTCACAATTTGCTCCACACAACTCAGCAAAAACTATTGAAATATTTAAGTGGTTTGCTTTTTGCATATTCGAATTATAAATAGAAGTGCCAAGATACACGTCTTAAATCTCATTTTTTATTTAGGAAAGTCAATTAATAAAAATTTCTGAACGTTTCGACCTCCAGGGTCATTATCAACCTGAAAACAAGTAGAAAAAACTCGTCAAAACTCAAATTTACATCAATCATGAAGGAAGAAAGCAAAAACAAACACAAAAACACATGAAAAAAATAAAATTAAAATGTTCAGTATTAAAATTACGTTACTAGTAGAGGAAAGGCAGATGGCATATCATTTAAAACAGGTTTTTCTTTCAAAATGTGGAGAGATTCTAAAATGCAGAGGTTTATTTTGTTTGATGCAGCGGAAATTACTCTAAAATCACCTAATCTAACAGTAATGTCGCACTTCTCTGCATGAGAGCGGACTGAGGAGTAGGAAGGTGTGGAAAGTAACTGATTAGTTCTGAAACTCCTGCCGGCATGCTCTGCAACACGAATACTGAGGGCTCGAGTGGTCGAGCCCACGTGCTCAGACGCACACTGTGCGCAACTATATTTGTAAATCACGGATGAGAGCATAGCTTTAGGAGTTTTATTTTTATAATTGAAAAATGATCCTATTTTATACGTAATGACCAATTTTTATTTGAAATTAATTTGCGGAAAATGTTTCGAAAGAAGAATGAGAAGGTCTTTTTTAAGTTTCTCCGATTGGTGACCGAAGAACGGAAACGAGAAAAAGAGTTCCTTTTTAGGAGCGGTAGGTAAAGAGACATCGGTAAAAATTTTTTGTTTAAAAAGTTCTTAACACAAGAATCAACTAGTGGTGAAGGAAAGCCATTAGTGATAAAAAAAAGCTTCAAAAATTCAAATTCCTTATGTACAGCTTCAAATGAAGAACACACACGATAGGCCCTGGACAACAATGTCTTGATGCTATTCAATTTGAAGGAGAATGTACAAAAACTGAAAAAACTAATTCCTAACCCGGTAAATGTTTACTTACGGAAAAAAGAACTTTGAAACCTACCCTCTTTGCGTGTTATAGTAGCGTCTAAAAATGAGAGACAATTATTCTGTTCGGACTCCATAGTAAATTTGATGTTAGGGTGATGCGAGTTCAAAAATTCTAAAATAAATTGCAATGAGAGCTATTCCTGAACAACAAAAATGTATCATCAATATAACGTTTATAAAACACAGCCTTAAGGGAACCATTTCCAAAAACTGGAAACTTTTTTTTCTATTCGACGTACGTCTATGAAAATTTGCAGATTTCCTACTAGATTTCCACATTTTTAACAACTTATCTTGAACAAAATTTTTTCAGTAGGGCATAGAAAATAAATTATTCGTTATAATAAAAAAAAATATATATATATATATATATAAATATATATAAATATATATAAAAATATTATATATTTGTCCTAATTTCTCCAAAATTTACAACGCTAGAGCAATGCGGTTTGTTGCATTTGAAAGTAAAATGTGTGCTCTAACAATCGTATTGTTCGATTTTTGCGATTTATTTCATTGCGAATTTATATAAATTTTTTTGAAAGAGGTAGGGTAAAAGTTATAATTTTAGGGTAAAAAAGTCTACGGAAAGTTTTATATACAATTTAAAAAAAATCGAACAATGCAAATTTTAGAGCACACATTTCACTTTCAAATGCAACAAACCGCATTGCTCTAGATTTGTAATTTTTGGCGAAATTAGGGGAAACGTCTTGAAAACTTACTTGTTTTTTAAAGCTATTTCAATATTAAAAATGTTTCTCCTCCTACAGTTTTCGAGCTACAGCAATGATTGTGGTATCATTGGATGCGGAAATACAAGGGCTTTAAAGAAAATTGAATAGTTTTTCAAAGTTCATTTGAGTTCTAAAGTTATGAGGTCATAAATTTAAATTTTTCCAAAAAATATTTTTTTCCAATTTTTTTTTAAATTGGAAATTTGACGGAATGCATTCAATTTTTGGAATGTCCACGTTATTCTGCATCCAATGCTACCAAAAACATTACTGCAGCTCAAAAATTGTCAAAGCGGAAGCATTTAGAAAACCCCCCCAAAATGTAGTTTTCCTTGATTTCCCATTTTCTTTTCAAGAAAATCGCATTTTTTCATAGATGGTTAATGATTCTAAATTGAATTTCCTATCAGTGTACCAAATTTCATTGCTTTAAATTCAATAATAATAAAAAGTTCGGAAGGGGGACGCTTACCTTGAGGAATATGAATGATGAAATATAAAAAATTAAAAAAAAGGTAAAATTTGAGGAATAGCATTTAATTTTTTAGAATCTCCACATTATTCTGCATCCAATGATACCAAAAAAATTACTGTAGCTCAAAAACTGTCAGAGCAGAAGCATTTAGAAAACCCCCTTAAAAATGTCGTTTTCCAGGATTTCCCATTTTCTTTCAAAGAAAATCGCATTTTTCATAGATGATAAATGATTCTAAATTGCATTTCCTATCAGTGTACCAAATTTTATTGCTCTAGGTTCATAAATGAAGAAAAAGGTCCGTAAGGGGGATGCTCTCCCCCTCTCGGGGAGGGGGGGGGGCTAGCTCTGGGATACGTTCTTGATATTTCTACAGACATTCGGGGACATGTCTCAAACTCTTTTAAAGCAATGAAAAGAACAATCAGGAAAATCTGATCTTCGACTGAGATGGCTAGGGACTAGGAACAAAATAGGGACTAGGAACTTTGCAATGTTAAAACTAGGGATCTGGTCCTGGCCTCTTATATGGATTACCAAAAATCCATAAACCTAATTTTAATTTGAATTTCCCGTTTCGTCCAATATTTGCCGCCTACATGACTCCTAATTTTAACATTGCAAAGTTCCTAGTCCCTATTTTAGCTCCGTTTACATGTAATGCTTATACTGTGTTAAATTCTAAATCCTTCGTAGACGAAGTAACGTCTTTATAAAACGCCGACAAATTGTTTATGGTTTCTTTTGATGTAGAAAGTCTTTTCACCAACATACCGTTACATGAAACTATTGACATTTGCTTAGATTATTTATTTGCGTATGTAGATTCCGTCATTGGCCTAACCAAATCGTTGTTCAAATCCCTACTTCAACTTTCCGTCTTAAATTCGTTTTTCATCTTTGACAATAAATTTTATCAGCAAATGGAAGGATTAGGAATGGGCCTTCCATTGGGACCTACCTTTGCAAATATTTTTATGTGTTATCATGAAGAGCGCTGGTTAGATTCATGTCCTGTAGATTTTAAGCCTGTTTTTCATAAACGTTATATTGATGATACTTTTTTGTTGTTTAGGAATAGTTCTCATTGCAATTTATTTTTAGAGTTTTTGAACTCGCGTCACCCTAACATCAAATTTACTATGGAGTCCGAACAGAATAATTGTCTCTCATTTTTAGACGCTACTACAACACGCAGAGAGGGTAGGTTTCAAAGTTCTGTTTTCAGTAAGCAAACATTTACCGGGTTGGGGATTAGTTTTTTCAGTTTTTGTACATTCTCCTTCAAATTAAATAGCATCAAAACATTGTTGTCCAGGGCCTATCGTGTGTGTTCTTCATTTGAAGCTGTACATAAGGAATTTGAATTTTTGAAGTTTTTTTTAGCACTAATGGCTTTCCTTCACCACTAGTTGATTCTTGTGTTAAGAACTTTTTAAACAAAAAATTTTTACCGATGTCTCTTTACCTACCGATCCTAAAAAGGAACTCTTTTTCTCGTTTCCGTTCTTCGGTCACCAATCGGAGAAACTTAAAAAAGACCTTCTCATTCTTCTTTCGAAACATTTTCCGCAAATTAATTTCAAATAAAAATTGGTCATTACGTATAAAATAGGATCATTTTTCAATTATAAAAATAAAACTCCTAAAGGTATGCTCTCATCAGTGATTTACAAATATAGTTGCGCACAGTGTGCGTCTGAGCACGTGGGCTCGACCACTCGAGCCCTCAGTATTCGTGTTGCAGAGCATGCCGGCAGGAGTTTCAGAACTAATCAGTTACTTTCCCCACCTTCCCACTCCTCAGTCCACTCTCATGCAGAGAAGTGCGACATTCCTGATAGATTAGGTGATTTTAGAGTAATTTCCGCTGCATCAAACAAAATAAACCTCCGCATTTTAGAATCTCTCCACATTTTGAAAGAAAAATCTGCTTTAAATTATATGCCATCTGCCTTTCCTCTACTACTAACGTAATTTTAATACTGAACATTTTAATTTCGTTTTTTTTTCATGTTGTTTTTGTTTGTTTTTGCTTTCTTCTTTCACGATTGATATAAATTTGAGTTTTGACTAGTTTTTTCTACTTGTTTTCAGGTTGATAATGACCCTGGAGGTCGAAACGTTCAGAAATTTTTATTCAATGACTTTCCTAAATAAATAATGAGATTTAAGACGTGTATCTTGGCACTTTTATTTATAATTCAGCTGAAACTTTCTTATTACAATTGCGCTCGTTTACTCATCTGTCAAGATTGACACTTGGCGCCGGAAAGTGTTCTCTCGCTCAGCTCACCTCACGAGACGACATCGAATTTCCTAACTGAAACTGAGCGAGCGTCTTCTGAAGCAGAACATGTGCCGCGTTAGGGGCGTTGTGACGTACTTCCTGGTGCTGACGCAGGCATTTCTGGGCCACACCAGACCCCCAGAGTTAGGTGACGTATACAACTAATTTCTAGGGAATAGACTTCATGAAATAGTAATTAGGGAAGAACCGTACCTTGTATGATATAAATCCAAATATAGCTCTGCGTCACCACTGAAAGTGAGGTGATGAGATATGCCTTGTGTTGTCCCTGACATTAGAGAGGCTGAATTTCGCCGTAGGTGTTGCTGAGTAGAGGATGGACTGTGGCAGCTGAGCGGGCAAGCTGGCAGACGAGCAGCCCATCAAGTTTTGTAAAGGTTTATATATGGGTTAAGCCACTTGTGATCCATTGCTGGAGATTTTTTGTATAATTAACTTCGAACATAATTAAAATTTTGTCTAAAAACAAAATCTGTTTGCGATCAAAATACTGCTGCTTCATCATTTCTTAAAAACCTTACTGAAGAAACAATGAAAAATATTCTATTTAGAGGTTGATCAATGACAGAATGTACCCAGAATACAGTTAAGGTCAATAAGAATTGTTACCAGAGTTGTAAATTTTTCTCAACATGTATGTGAGAGTAACGGAATTGTCCGCCATCGGAAAAAAATCAAATTATCCCCTACGCCATTGGTATAAGCAGCGTGTCGAATTTTCCCACTTCATTACTGAAGGCAGGGGTTGCGGGGATGAGGAGGTGTTGATCTGTTGCTGCCCGTCCGAGGCATTGTAGGGCAGGACGAGGCATTGCGACCAGCTGCAGCTGCTGCTGCCTGCGTTGTCGCAATGGTGGCTGCATTTCCTTATTGATTATCTTTTGGTAATGTATGGTGACTTCACGTTACTCTCGTCACCAATCAGTTGGTATTTCTTCAAATATTTGTTATAAGGTGCAATCACCGATATGTATGATAATGAAGGTGTTAAAATAATTCAACTCAACGGAAGATGCAGTCAAATGATTGAATTATGACGCTATTTTTGAATTAGAACTTGTATTCAATCGTAGAAGCTGTGTTCAAAATATTACATAAATATTTTGAAAAAATGTAATGAAGTATTCACGTTATTTGAATATGAAGTATCCGAATGGGCGCATTACTTTCCTCTGATTCTTTACTATTTGTGTTATGGCGGAAATTTCAACCAATGTACGCAGAGTGCAATTCAAAGACAAAAAATTGCAGTCATTGTGTCCAGTTTACAGAAGATGAAGTATTAGAACAATTTCATCAGTAAAGTACAGCGCACAGCTACACTCTCAAGTTTCAGAACGAAGCAGAAAACAATCGTTTAAATGAATGCATCAGAGCGATCATGATCTTCCAAAAGCACAAGAATACTTTTACCATCAGGCACCTTGAGAACTTTTGATTGTAACAGCTAGTTCGAAGTGTTTGCTGACCGTATCTATGCTACAGTTACACTTCTGTTTGGGTAAAACTTTAGTTTAAATCACGGATAGCATTTGGATCGACATACTCGATTGGTATCTGTTTCTGGTGCATTAATGCATGGAAAACCCAAGCGAAAGTGTAGCCTGCATCACAAATAAACTCATCACACACACTCCGTTGCTCGAGGGAACAGAGAGCGATTCCATTTTAAATGCTTTGCTGAACATCATTGGATAAACTAATTTTTTAGGAAGACTGTGAGGGGAGTGCGCCAATAAATTATTGACAAAGTTAATATATTCAACATACAAATATATCACTGCTTGGTTCTTTTAGTATATATATGTTGTGAATATTTTTTTGTAACAGTAGTGTAACGTTGAAATATCGAGCATTTTAATGTAGCTTCATAAATAAATTTCTAATATCAACCATATGTTGGGGTCCTGCTTAGTCGCATTCAGGACAGGGAGGCAACCTACATTTTGCAGAACATAAAGTTGATTTCTTTTTGCGTTTGTTAGATACCACACGTCACATAACCCCTCGAAATATTAGCCACGATCCTCATTTCTGTGATGAAGAAAAAGACCGACGAATTAACGAACGTAACAATGTGAGGAAGAAAAGGAATAATTATAATAACCAAAATAAATGGAAAAGCAACAGACACACCCCAGGATGTGGGCGACTTCCGTGCGGTGCTGACCTTGTAATGAAAGCAAGAGTGCATCCCGTGAGGGTCTGCACTCACTGCCGGGCGGTTGCCTGCGTGTGCGTCTTTATGTTGTGAACGTGTGCAGGCTGCTGTATAGGTTGGCGTGTGTGCGTGTAATTATTTCAGTGTGTACGAACGCATTTTTGTTTTTATGCGTATCTTTGTGTGTGTGTGTGCACACATCGTTGAATGAAACGGTATTTCTGCGTTTGTGAGTGAATTTGTGTGTGTGCGTATCTTTTGTGACTTATTGTTAGTGATAGCGAATGAAGTTTGATTGGGAACAGTCTCCTCTGTAAAGTAAAGGGCCGCGTAGTACCACTGGGAGTCAGGTCTATTCTGGGCACCAATACCAAGTCTCAGTTTCTGCCTCCAGTGATGATTTTAGCACTGATGCAGTTACGATGTAGTTCAGTCACGAATAATCTGCTTCCATTGAGTAGCCTTTTGATTGTATTCAAGTTACGAATTCGAGTAACAATTATTGAACCTTTTTCAGAAGCTGCTGGTGAGATGGCGCTCCTGATGGTGAAAGCCGGTTCAGAAATTCAGTAAGATAATTATTTACTACATCGTTTTCTTCTGAAATTATAGAATCAGCACTTTTGTATTCAGTAGCATTGCCAGGTATTATTTATAAAACTTCATTATTTAGTGTAGAGGGTTTCTTGTTCTTTGGAGTTTGAATAACATTTTTCGGAGATTTCTTCAGCATAGGTATTAGTGTTCTCGATATTCAACCCTATGTCATATAGAGTTGATACAATGCTTTCAGTTGCGACCATATAATCTAGTATTGCGATAATATCAGAGGCAATGCCGCTGTCATCGACAATCTGTCTATCACTAATTTTTCATAGCGTCTATTTGAACTGGATATCTCCATTCGATGTCTTGTTAATTGAAGGACTTTTACATATCGCCACAATGGAGATTGTTTGATGCAGTTACAATTATAGCAGCGTTGGAACCTCTCCTTACCACGCACGCCGTTTGACCGAAGTTACCGCCAAGCACCAACACTTTTCCTCAAAAGAGGGTTATCATTAATTCATTACGGATTTCTGTGTTGCATCAATTATTCAAAGCATATCATGAGATAGCATAGATGCTTCATCTATTATTTAAAGGTCAGACTGTTTAATATTTTCTGAAGCATCTGATGGAATTCTTATTGAAGACACTGATGTGTCTAACACTGGTACAGGGAGATGTAATCCACTCTCTCCTGTCCTACCATTCTTCAGCCTATCCGTTGCAGTGTCAGGTGCAGCGTTTGACTGTACTTTCTTTCCTCTCACTGTGCAATATCTGATCAAAGTATTGTGGAGGTAAGTCTTGCCTGGTCCTCTGGCCATCATTAAAGAAAAATTTACGTTCTCCCTCATTGTCATTTGAACTTTGAGCAGTAGTGTCATAAGCCTTTTATTGATCTTCAGTAAGTGTTGCAATATTTTGTTGAATGTCTTCAGGCCGAGCGTCTGGTTCAGCGTTCCGTCCATTTACATGAACATAATTGCAATGAAGTCATCCTAGAGACTGATATTTGCAGTGCCTACCATGAGATATGAGGGTCTCTTCAATATTCTTCATGGCTTTATTATTCCCTATGACTTCTGTTCCTTGCTTGTTCCAGTCTCCTCGTGTTATCATCTCATTTATTCCATTAAAAAAAGCAGTTTCGAATTTGTATCGCTAATTATCCTATACATATCGTTATACCACATTCACCTCATTTTTGTAGTATGTGAATACAATGTGATTGCTTGTATGCGAATACTTTTACGTACATGTATGTACATGTTTAGTTCGTATATGTGTATATGTCCTAAAATATCCTTAAATGTTCTTGTTAGTCTTGTGTGACCATTTTTTATTTCTTACGCTTGTGAGTACATGATGACACTATCTTGGGTAGTAAATTTTCCTACATTTCCAGCTGTGTAGCAGATGTTATGGTTAGCATTGAGCAACAGTCCTGCTCATGTTTTTGACTCCCGGGCCGTGAACGCTTTTGTGCCCGTATTATTAGCGTAGGAAATATCATAAGTTTGTGTTATGGTAAATATTATATTTTCTCCGCGTGCTCATTATTTGGCATACTAGTTGACACGTAATAAAAAAAATTGTCTCGAATATCAACCTCATAGTCTTAGATTAAAAATAATTCAAATTTAGATTCAAAAGAATTCAAATCCGTCCGTTTTACTTATGGCATCAATCCCTCCATAACTAGGTCCTATGTTCGTTTGCTCATGTTTCAATAAAAGTGCGTACTAACGAGAGTGGTTTCAACTATACGTTACTAGGATGATGTTTTCTTAGATACTTATATTTATATGCATTGTCAAAATCAGATTAATGCAACAATGGGATCGTCTATTTTATCTTTTTCTCTTTATCATTTTGTTTCGACAGGTGACATGGGTATTACGATACCCACGCGTGAGTATCAAGGAAGGATGTTAATGTTACGGTATTTTAAAAACCAATGTCCAACGTTTCATGTTTCGACGTTATTGGAAATAAATTGTTCTTCTTTCTTTCTTTTCTTGACTGAAAATGTATTCTTGAAAAAGTTCGAGCAGTTGATTTAGATCTGATGGTTCTCAGTTGTTCTTCATTGGCAGCATTTATTCTATTTCTGTCTCTTCCTCATCATTTTGGTCTCCTTCTCTCAATTTATTTATTTGAGCTGGCTAATCCTAGGTTCACTGGGTGCCGCATCCTCTTCCTTGCTTCTTGACCTTCAGTTTGGTTCGCTCGGGAGCGTCTCAAGTACTTTGCCCTCGGTCTCCTCCGAAGTCCGAGCTTGTGTTGCTTGATTGTCTCCGCTGTCAGGGATTCTGCTTCGCTTCGTGGTCTGTAAAATGTGCTTGTGAAGATATGTATTCCTTTAATTACTGAAGGCATTTAGTACTGATTAAAATGAAAAATTGTTTGATATTTAATTTCAGCGAATTATTAATAACTTATCAAACACTTCCGTGTGACTACAATGTGCTCTAAAAAAATATTGGACGACAGAAGTAATTTTTTGTTCAAATTGCTACATTCCGACTTTATTGTGCAATTCAGTGTATCGAAAAATTCAATCGAACGTAACTCCATTTAAGGAAGAACATGTATATGATGAACTATAGTATCCAAATTACAAAATACTGTTAATCCAAAGTTTGATCTTGCTGATATACTTTTCTTAATTTTCGATTCGGGTCTCACAGTACCGTCTGATGAACCCTTCATCTTTGCAGTAATGAAACATTTGAATGAAACCTTCTTATCCAATATACATGGTTGAGCGACACACTAAGTGCATAAAATTCTTCATAAATCCTATGTGTTCAATGAGATTACCATTGTAATGAAAAAAAGAGAAATTACGCACAAAAAAAATATTTATTTAATGAGAAACCTGATGTTTCATTATACAGCAATACACAGGGATAGATACTTCTTCGAGCGAGCCTACCGATCATTGAATTTACGAAGCTCTGATGACCTGGTTTGTGCGTTTGCTTGGCTGTAATGTTGTCACAATCCACGCTCTACTTTCAGTAACAACGCAGGGTGCAATTCTATCCGGGACTTTCAGTGATGAAGTATGAACACTACAACACTCAGCTTCCACTAATGACTAACGGCAAAATTTGTCTTCGTCTTCACATCGCACGTATTTCAAGTTCTTCACTTTGCGCGAAGTGGAATGTGTTGTCGTCTTGGTCCAGCTTGTGATGTTAACTTCGCACGCTATATTGTGGATACGGTGTGCAACACAAGTTTGGGTTGCCTACAGTATTTCACATACTTTTTGGAAAGAAAAATTGAAGAAGCATTATAAAAAACAATTTATTTTACATCATTGAGAAACGTAAGCAACATTCAATTTCAAGATTGAACATTAGTTATCTGTCGTAGACCTCTTTTTTTTTTTCACCGTTGTTATTTCCTTTTGATCGTCGTGACATGAGGTCACAATTCTTTTATTTTTCTAATGAGAATTAAAGGAGACTATTCAATGTCCACAGAATAATTATTAATTATCAGTCAATTTATATGGTAGCGTACCACTAACAACTTCGATAACCAGTCTCCATCTTTAATGGGAAATTAACGATGCAGGAAACATATTAATTATTTATTAACTACAAAGAATACAAAATTACTAACACGTTGAATGAATCTAGCGCACCTATTACATTAAATGAATCTAGCGCACCTATTACATTTCGAGTTAATAAACGAATATACGCATAAGGCGTGGCGTTGATATAAACCTATGCACAGGAGAAATAGTTATGAATTGTTTCGAGGGAAAATGCTCTAATTGGAACTCATCTCATGTCGGATTCCAGGAAGGTCTGTGCTATTGCTCCGAGACTGCTTTAATTACGTTAGAAGTTATACGAAGTTACACGATAATACACAACGTAGGGCCAAGTGAGTCAAAGCCAGGCCAAGCGGCAAAAACCGGGCTAAAGCCGGGCTCCCAAAGGAGCCGGCCGTGAAAGCACACGTCTTTTCTCTACAGCAGCACGGGGCTTAATGCCCCTTCCGCTCCCTCCAAGAGCTGGCGAACTCTCACGCATGGCTTTGCACGATATATGAAGTGTGATCTGATTAATTTCCACATACAAGAGGTTATGTGTGACTCGATCGTATTGAATTATATTCGAAAAGGGAAACATTAATTCTCGCTAACTATAGAAGCAATGGAATTGACATAAAGCAGTTAAATAATGACATAAAACATAAATATAATTATACCAGAACCCTTCTTGGTGTTGACGTTAGGCATCTCCTTCGGCCAGTTGACGCCCTTCTTCTTCTCCTCGTTCTTTAAGTCGGTGTGAAGTCGGTGAAAAGGAAGAAGCAAGAGGTGATAGCGTCTAGCGTGCTTACGACACTCCTCATGGCTGATTTGAACACATCATATACATGGAGCGTCCTCCATTAAATGAAAGTTTCTCATACGTCGTGGTTATTACAATCAACAACCTTACCTAACAAAACAGGATGGGCGTGGTATTCATTAATCGTAACTTGTACTGATTTGGATGCACCTGCTTGTATCTGCAAGCTCATACAAATATGTATACACATATTCCAGCAAAAACGAAGGGAAAAGTTCTCCAATTTATTTACTCAGGAAGAAAATAATTTGTCGATGTTAGTCACTGACCTGCTGTCGCAAAATTTTGCTCTTTAATGAGCAAGTTAAATCGAAAAATTTATTTGATAAAGCTCGTTAATTATTTAGGTTGGCAATATAAAAAAGCATTCTAGTGCGACTACGTTTTTCTGTTATCTTCTGCTTCATTGAAACCCAATAGTGTACCCTTGTGCTGAACCCGTGATCTGTACTGGCGCCTGTCCTGTACTCTGAGGTTTTATTCCGCGGTTGTGTGGAGATTGTGTTGGTTATGTGGTGGTTGTGTGGTGGTTGTGTGTTGGTTGTGTGTTGGTTGTGTGGTGGTTGTGGGGTGGTTGTGTGGTGGTTGTGTTGGTTATGT